>BGPR01001480.1:172502-185727 GCA_013235015.1 Araneus ventricosus | reverse complement strand
AAACGGTTTTTCACTGTTTTCCAGCTCAGCATAAACGGTTTTAAAACCAACTAATTCATCTATTTTTCTGTCATGATTAGCTTTCCGTATGGGGATAACTTCTCTTCTTTTAAATGTGAATTTTATTGTACGAATCATTTCATAGTTTTAATAGGGTTCCATCTCGCTAGTTGTTTCACATGTGCAGTAACCTGCCATTTCACTCTGGTAACCTAAAACACGTACGTCGGCAATAGCTTGATTTTATCACTAGGTGAGCGCTACTAGAGCTATAGTGACTTGTAAACCAAATAGATTTGTTTTACTTCATTTAATGCAAGCTCGGTGGTCTAAGGTTTAGAGCGGGACGTGCCTTTTATTCTAGAACGGCGTATCGACCCCGGCTCGGAGGAGCGAGAATTTGTCACCATCTTACATGAAATTGTCCAAGATGCTCAATTAAAATTATACTAATTAAACTAATTGAAATTACATAAAGCCTTTGATTAACTAATATTCGTAAATTGATAATACACATCAGCACATTTCAACTTGAAAAGAAGGAGAAAAACAACTCAATGCTAGTTTCGATGATGTCACTTTACTTGGATGACTTAATTTTTTGACGGAAAACTTAATTTATACATTGTTAAAAACTGCTGTGACGTCGGATTTACTTGTAACTTTACGGTTTTGCATAAACCAACCTGGCTAAGCAGTTTAAAACCGTAAATTTTATGGATTTTTACTACAGGAGTGAGCTGTGTGCCCATAGAAGAGGGCAGATGGCTTGGAGGGAAGAAGAAATTCTCTTCTGTATGACTTTGTAACTACATATTCTTAAAATTGTGTATAAAATAAAAATTATAACTTTCCACTGAAATCGATATTTCTAATTCTCCTCATATCGAAATAGATGATACCCGGTTGTGACGTCCAGCTAATTGGGGTCAAACCAGTTAATACGTTATTTTTTATATAAAAACTTCATTGATAAAAAAGTAATAAAACTGTATCTTTTGTTAGATTTGCAAAATTGCGATCATCTTTTTCGCCTTGCCAGCATTTTTATATTTAACTCTCGCCACTAAGAGTATTTCATCCTTTGACAATTTTTGAAATTCAAATTGAAAAAAATGGTCTGAATCAATTTTTATAGTCACGTAACCCTTGAATTTCTACTTATCATGCTATCTTCTTGGTTTATGACTTTCTTGCAAAAGAAACAAAGCTAGTTGTAGATACTGTAAAAAAAACAATCTTCTAGTTGGTAACTCAAAATTGATTTGAGGAAAGAGTCCGGGTAGAAAAATCGATTTAAAAACTTAATAAAGTTGAAACCCAATGGAAACAACAAATAAAAGTTACATTTCGACAAATCCAATAAGTCGACATAACAAATAATGATTAAGAAAAATTTAGATATTTAATTGAAACGGCTAAAATATTCGTTTGAATTTTAAAAATTGTCCAAAGATGCCATACTGAGATAAAATAAAACTTCTTGGTGGCGAAGGAATTAAATAATTAAAAAATACTGACAAAACTGAAAAAAAAGATCATCATCTTTACTGCAAAATCTAACAACTTCTCTTTTAAGCATATATATTGAATTCCATAAACAATGAATATTTTACAAAAATTTGACAAGCTCTATGGCCTAGATATTTAGTCCATGAGGCTTTGAACTGCCATACCTGATTTTACCCCATTTTCCCCTAGTAGATTACTATATAGAAGATGCTAGATTGATAATAGGGGAAATGATAGGAAAAATGGTAGGAAAAGGTTCGTCAGGGAATACAGCAACTAATGAAAGTATTTTAATTGCATTCATTTCTCTAGCTTTTAGTGACTTAAAAGCTCGGTTTCACATTTATCAAAAAACAAAACAAATTCATGAAGGTGAAAAGATTTTTTGCCTTACATATTATTATCGATGTGAAATTAATGAACAATCGCCGGTCCGAGTTATCATTAGATCTTCTCGTTCTCTCGGAAACCACGAAATTAATTAATTGTTAATATTATAAATAAATAAAAGTGAAGTTCAATGGAATTATTACATATTGGGCTCGTATAATATAATCTCGGAGTTCATTGCTTCACGGCCGCTGTATAAATGGCTTGGAAAATGGTTACACTATAAATGGGTATCCTTACAGCTAATTATTTTATTGATAATGAATGGCTATATTGAATTTTAGTGCTGCCATCTATGCTCATAAGTAAAAACAAAAGTTACATCTGAACTGAGAAAAGTTTGCGTTGGCGGACTTTAAATTAATTAAACCAGCATTATAAACGGTTCTTTATTTTAGAAACACAAAAAAAACGAAACTCTTCGCAGATACATGACCATAGTTGATATACTGTGCTTTGAAACCGTAATTCTTTTTTTGTGATTTATAAACCAGTAGGCGAAATGCTGATACATCAACTTCAAAACCTTTGAACTTTACGGATGTTTTTCTCAACGTTTTAACAAAACAAGCAGTTAGTGCGATGTAAAACAGGAATATAGTAAAGAAACGAAAATAATGAAATTATTTTTTTTTCAATAAATCTATATACTCAAATGAAAATAATTTGTAATTCCAATTCCCTTCTTTTTTCATAAATACGACAAACGATCTTGAAGATAAAGGCTTCCATTTAATACAAGGACACGGAAAATGTCAATTTTGATGCACTATTTAAAATTAAAATTTTTTAGAATAGTTTTTTTGCGTTGCAACTCAACAGTAAAACATTTAAAAAAGATAAACTATTATATACGATGGGATATTTCCAATGACAGGGCGATCCACAAATGATGATCAAGCTTGGAGGGGGGGGTCAGAAGTTGACAGTTTGTGACAAAGGAGGGAGGTAACAAGAGTGTGCACATCACACATTTTGCTGATTAAAATAAAAACATTTAAAATCAGTCAGTATGAATTTGTATTTTGAAATTACAATTTAGGGTATTTTTTTAATGGGTAAACAACTTTCATCTGATTTTTTTTCACTTATATTCCTCTTCTTTTCGAAAAAAACTGCAGAAATGTAGTTCTGTAGAATATGAGGAGGAAGAGTCGTAATAGTATTAAATGATTTCAGTAATTTCTATTTTTATGATTGTGTATATAATTTTTATAAATGTTCATATAAATTAATGTGACAAATGAAATGAGATGGCAATTCCATTAAGTAAAACTAATATTAGGGGCGGTTTTTTAAATTCAATCTGTGTAAGAGTATTTTGTGTTCATAAAGTAAAGTTATGATTAAAAAGCAAAAATATTTCAAATTCCAAAAAAAATAGTACTATTTTCAACCGCTCTTTTATATTAATATTTTATTACTATTGTATATTAATTACGTTTTTTGTTGTAAACCTTAATCTTATTTCATACAAAATAAGGTAATATAATCATTATTATTGTTATGCTAGCAAATGTCATTAAAACACATCAAAATAAATTTGTGAAATATGATCCTATAACGTAATGCTTTGTTTCCTGAACTGTAAGTATATGTTTATGTAATATAGTGACATGTATGTGACAAGGGGGGGGAGGGAGGGGTATATTGAAGTGGCACTTTGTGACAAAAGAGGGGGGGAGGGGTCAAATATTGAAAAAAGTGTGACATCATTTATGGACATTTAATGATGAATGATATATTTAATTTTCGTGCTGCATATCTATGTTCATAAGTAAAACAAAGTTACATCTGAGGAACTAGAAAGTTTGCGCTGGCAAAACTTTAAAATCAGATAAATAGCATTATAAATGGTTCTTTACTTTAGAAACACAAAAGTAAAGCTCTTCGCAGATGCATGACCATAGTGATGTACTGTCGTTAAAACCATAGAATTCTTTTGTGATTATAAACCGGTGACGAAAGCCTGATACATTAACGAAAACCTTTAATTTACGGATGTTTTTTCTCAACGTTTAACAAAACAAGCAGTTGAGTACGTCATAAAAGAACAAGGAATATAGTAAAAACAAGAAAATAATGAAATTATTTTTTCAATAATCTATATACTTTCAAATGAAAATAATTTGGTTAATTCAAATTCCTTCTTTTTTTCATAAATACGACAAACGATCTTGAAGATAAAGGCTTCCATTTAATACAGGACACGGAAAATGTCAATTTTTGATGCACTATTTAAAATTAAAATTTTTTTAGAATAGTTTTTTTACGTTGCAACTCAGCAGCTAAAACCATTTTAAATAAACTAATATATACTGTGGGATATTTCAATACAGGGGCCGTCCACACAAATAATGTCACACGCTTGGAGGGAGGGGGGGGGGGGTTGTGAAATTGTGACAGTTTGTGACAAAGGAAGGGAGGGTAACAAGAAGTGTGGTATAGCATTTTGATTAAAATAAAAACATTTAAAATCTAACATATTAAATTTTGAAGTTATTTATTTTGAAATTACCAGAATTTGAGGGGTATTTTTTTTTTAATCGGGGCTAAAACAACTTTCTTGTGATTTTTCACTTATATTCCTCTCTTTTCGGAAAAAACCTTCAGGGTAGGTTCTGTGAATATGGGAGGGAAGGTCGTAATAGTAAATGATTCCGAGTAATTTCTATTTATGATTGTGTATATATAATTTTATAAATATTTCCTTACTTATAAATTAATATGACAAATGAAATGAGATAGCGAATTCCATTAAGTAAAACTGATATTGAGGCGATTTTTTAAATTCAATCTGTGTAAGAGTATTTTTGTGTTCATAAAGTAAAAGATAAGATTTAAAGCAAAATATTTCAAATTCCAAAATAGTACTGTTTTCAGCAGCAATACGTAATTGTCAACAAAACAGCTTTAAACCGTCAAATATACGGAAAAAGTCCGGGAAAAAAACGGATATTTTTTACAGTGTACGAGAGTTTTTATATTGGATTAATCCTTCTTCTTTATTTGTATTAGAAAATACGTCATTAAAATATAAGTAGTCAACGTCTGATGTGTTTTTATAATCTTAATCGGAGGATTCATTAATACTGACGGTCCCGGTCTTACGCCACTTGGATTACCCGGTTTTACCCCGAATACAGAGGTTATAGAAAACGAAACAAAACAGCGCAATTATTGGAGTAAATCCTTATTGCTTGATAGAGTATGAATTCTTAGTAAACGTATAATAAGCTGGACTAAATAGAGTTTTTATAACTGTAATGACTTTTTATTAAGGACAGTTTAAAATTCAACTAACATTAGAGAGTTGACGTCTTAAAACAAATAAACCTTCACAGATGCAATGCATTCAACAGCTACAACACGCCACTATGACTGTTCCTTTTCTTGACGAATAGAGTGTAATTCAGTATCTGTCTGCTGGATAGGAAAAATAATAGGGCCAGAATCAAGGGTTTTCGGTTTTACCCCATTATCCCCTACAACTTTTGTTAGTAACTATACTTTTTAATTTTGAGATCAATTGTTTCTCAAACTTACTATCAGTTGGCTCCACGGGTAAATAATAAAAATTTATTTTAATTAGTGATGAAATGATAATCATGTTTTGAAAATCTTAAAATAGTTCATTGTCGTCGAGAACACACCAGTATGCAAAATTTCAAAACTCTAGCTCATCAGGAAGTGAGTGAGAAAATCGATTACAGAATTTCGTGTTTATAAATTTGAAACATTACAAGTTGACACCAGGTAATATAATTTTCTTATTTAAGGTATCCGACTGGTTTAAAATCATCGTTTTTGATGAAATTATCAAAACAAGTTTTATGACTTAATTTTGTAGCCTGTTTAATCAGATTTCTAAAACTCTCTTACTTTTTACTCTACGGGAATTACAAATGCAGTTACAGCTGTTTTATTACCGAACTGTAAGCATTATTTTATGTTGCATGAAAACTTTAAATGCGTTTTCTGAGAAATGATATTTTCGTGGAAAACTGTCGACCGTAACAATGATTTCTCAAAAAGTTATTCAAGTATTGATATGAAATTTTCTGAGATTGTTTTCTGTAATATGCTTGATGTTTTCCTCTAAAAAGTAAGGTCAATTTTAAAATCAAGTATTATTTTTAAGTGCTTAACTATAAACGAAAAGCATTTTTTATGAAAAATTAGCAGTTTAGTTACTATGTTCAGTTATATCTCAAAACTATTTTGAAGTACAAGAAATATTTTAGAGCATAACACAGATAACTGTCATAAAAATGTACTCCTACAAGGATTTATGTATATTTAGAATATGATTTTGTCTATGGCTGTTAGCGTAAGGCAAATATTTTAGTCATTTTTCTTCAAATTTCTCAGTTTTTTTTTTTAAAAAATATTATTTTGAAAGCCTAATTTTACAATATTTTCATAGTTCTAAAACATATGCAGTTGAAAAATAACATAAAATATATATATTTAAGTTATTTTTCAAAAAAATGTCTCCGAACACAGTCGGATAACTTAAGAGGATAAAATGATTGAGCTAATACACTGTCAAACTCTGGCAGATTTAATATAATAAATATAAGACTACGAGATTTCATGTCTAAGGAAAAAATCATGGAAAGAATTATGATGACGCAACGCAGGTTGTGATAACGCGTAATAATGATTATCAACGCAAATTTTTTTACGAAAAAATTTGAAGAATTTAAGAAGCAATTAAATTTTTTCGGCGTACATTACTTGACTTCATAAGTTACCCGTTCCCCTTTTCAACGTTGTCCACAGCTCTATATCTGTCACCTGTGAATGATAATAAGCGTACCATGACTTAATCGATGTTGTTAATGCATTAGGAAATATACTGCATTGTGGTTTGAGGTATCGCTAATTTCCATCGATGAAATTCTGGCATCCAGTTCCATAATTACCGAGATTCGAGAAATCGTAATTACTTACAAGTTAATGCTATTTCATTTTTCTTATTGGAATCAAACGGTTTCTACGAAAATGTCAATGATATATTTTTATCAAGAAAGCAGTGGAAAATCCTGTTTTTAATTTTTCTTTAATTCAACAACAGGTTTTAAAGTAAAAATTTGAAATTCACATAAATTTTCATCTTTCCACGAAATCAACCTAAGACCTGAAATCAGAAAGATGATTTTTTAAAAATTACTATTTAGATAAATTCAGATTGTTTACCGATAAAAATTTTTACCTAAACTTTCGAACTCAATAAATACATTTTCAAGACCTCCATAGAACCTACTTCTAATCTAACGTTATGACATTTAAATTTACTATTGATTAGCTATTATAGATCAAAACAAGATGCTATGGTAGTTATTTTATTTTCTTCAGTCATGCCTAAAGTGACCGTTTATTTCCCCCCTCAAAACGTGACATTTTAAAAGTTTTATTTGATATTATGTAAATTAAAAAAAACACATTCCTTCAGTTTTTATTTATTAATGAAAAGATCAGAAATAAACACGTGAAAATAAATAATTTATGTGATCTCACATTTTGCTAAATAACACATTTTTGCTCCAATATATTTAGTGTAGATTCTTGGCAAGATTTCCTAAAATTAATTTTGGTAATTTGCGTTGCTTTATAAATTGCGTCTTGCAATTGTGTTTTCTAGCTCGTCCACACCTTATTCATAAGGAAAAATGGATACATTAGGGACGGACAGACATAGAATATATTCAATAATTGTACGAAAGTTCGTATGATTTAAATTAATGGCGTGAAAGTGTTTGAACAGTTCCACCCAAAGACTTTCGCTTCAAATATTCTCAGTGTTTCATTCTGTTACTTCATACGGTGCAATGAAATTAAAACTAAATGCAAGATAGGAGGCTTCTGACCAACTTAAATATGTGTGACAACTATAGCGCATGCTCCAACGTCGCCGGGCTGCATATTTACAAACCCTACTCTGATAGAACTGCGGCAGGAAATCGGACAATATGATTGGCTCGCTTCGCCCAGAGCCGATGACGTCGTTCTTTGCTCTCGTACGGAAATGATAACAAAACAAGCCATTGAATGCGGACTTTGAATTAGTTTAGGTTTCCGTTCTTGGACTTCGCGAATTTTGATCTACGATAAGCACCTACGTCGCAATTTTATTTAGTCGACTCTTGTTTTGTTATAATTGCCGTACGCAAGAGCTGAAAACGACGTCACTGCCCCTCGTAGCCATTGATATCAGCCATGATATTGGCTGATTTCCTGCCTCAGTTCTATCAGAGTAGGGTTTGTAAATATGCCACCGGGCTTCTAGTCATTACTTAAATTACAGACACCCACCTTTTTATTTGAAATTGTTATCGTGGATTTCTTTCTGAAAACGGACGTGAATGGGCCGTCCGGAAGCTGTGCTTGGGGACAACGGGACTGTCTACCAAAAAATGACAGGAGGCTGTCTTTTCAAACAGCCGTTGATGTTAAAGGAGTATGACTACTTTGCGCGCGTGACTCTTTTGTTTCTCGAAGTTTCGCGCAAGTTTTTAAGTTTAAGTAAGTTTTTTTTAACTTCTGTTGTTACCCTTTATCTCTAAAATAAGACATTAGTTATGTTTTTAACATATGTAGTTACCGAGATATAGTGGATCGCGTCACCAATTCATGCGTATTTTTGCCCAACTTTGCGACTCAATAGTCGCTAAACTACAATTCCGATTTTCAAGGGGTTTTTTTGTAACTTCTGTTGTTAATCTTTATCTCTAAAATAAGACATTATTCATGTTTTTAACATGTGTAGTTACCGAGATATAGAGGATCTCCCATGCAACGTTATTTGTGGCGTTTTGGCGTGTGAATCAATTTCCTTCCTGAGACCCCAATGGGAGGAACGTAGTCCTACGTTCAAAAAAAAGATGTCCTGTTCAAAACGGGACATATGGTAGCATTAGTCATGCCACCCCCTTCTTTTTTAAGGAGTTTTTTTTTTTTTTTTTTTTTTTTTTAAGCAAGCACGTATGAACTGGGAGAATGATGTGAAGGTATTTTTATCCATAGAAGTTATAACTTTTTTTATTGAAATGTAGATGGCAGCACTATATAGATATGGAAACATCATGTATTGATGCAAATAAATGTGATAAATACGGATTTATCAAATCAGTTATTATTTTGGACATGATCGAGCAAATCAATGATGATGACTTTTGACAAAAAATTATACTTACAATAAAATAAAAAAAATAAAACTAATATGTTAGGATGATGCGAAGAAATATTTATATATAGAAGTTCTAACTTTTAAATTGGAATGTAGATGGCAGCACGACATAGACATGGAAACATCATCTGTCTATGAAAGTAAATGTGATAAATACGGAATTATCAAATCGGTTATTATTTTGGACAGGATTGAGTTAATGAATGGTGATGACTTTTGACAAAAAATTATGAATTTAAAAATTCAAAAATAAAAATAATGCGAATATACATCACATTAATTAAGCTAGTTTAGTGTGATTGTGCCTAATTTTTATTAATTATTTATTAATTATAATTTTATTAATTTTTATTGTTGCCTAATTCCTTACTACATCATTTAAGGCCTTGAAAAGATCGAATTTATTTCAGTTAATTCGAAGTCAAAACTAATAATTGTAAATTAAGAAATAAAATAAAATAAAAAGGAAATCGAAACATCGGAGCATGATAACGTTTTAGGTCTGATTCGTCTGCTTTGACTGCATCAGCCGTTGCATTCTCTGCGTAATGATTTTAATATCACAATTTACAGAAAGAATGCTCGACTCTCTGTTCGTCTTTATTTGTTTATCTTCTATCTGTTCGTCTTTATTTGTTTATCTATCGATCCGTTCGTCTTTATTTGTTTATCTATCAATCTGTTCGTCTTTATTTGTTTATCTATCTATCTATTCGTCTTTCTTTGTTTATCTATCGATCTGTTCGTCTTTATTTGTTTATCTATCGATCTGTTCGTCTTTATTTGTTTATCTATCAATCTGTTCGTCTTTATTTGTTTACCTATCTATCTATTCGTCTTTCTTTGTTTATCTATCTATCTATTCGTCTTTATTTGTTTATCTATCGATCTGTTCTTCTTACAGAAACACTTTATAGAACTAGTCCCCCACCCCACCCCCGATTTTTCAATGAAAGATTTTTGCATCTCGCATCCTGCAATTTACAGATACATAGTAAGCCAGCCAAAAAATATTATTATGCTAAATTTTTTGTATTTCTGAATCACTTTCTTTGTTTAATTCGTGCCTTGTATCTAACGTATCTGTTTTATTTTACGTGGCAAATAATTCTGCGGTGACTCCAAGCCTGCCACTCTCGTTGATAATGATGACAAACATCTTGTAAATAAATTTTGTTTTATAAAAATTAACAACTTATATTTTTCGCTGCACTTGCGTTGTTGCACTGCATTCTTTCTCTTCGTGCGTTAATACACAAGCGTTCTTAAAAATTATTAATTCAGATTTGTAAATAAATTGTTAAGTTTGCCATTTTTAAAATTCTTTTGTGAAAAATAAAACCTTCTAACAATCAGCTCTTGCTAATTATATCAAGATGAAAATATAAATTGAACACCTCCATCGCCCCCCAAATTCAATTAAAAAAAACTATAAACTTTTTACTGTTTTAAAAGCTTTGGACGCGTTAGACATGAATTATATTGTTTATTTTGAATTTTTATCCTACAATTGTTGTATTCAAAGTTCTGTGTAATGTGTATTTATTACAATTATTTACTTATTTATTGAAATTATATTATTTTTTAAAATTATGATTATTATTTTTATTTACTAAAATTGCTTACTGATTCTTTATTTATTAATTAAAGAATAATAAATAAAGAAGTATTATTTGTTAAAAGTTAAATATCAAAAATAAACCTTTATTACCCTTTTTAGCTTAAAAATTGTCGTTTTCTGTTTCAGTTCTCATTATTAGATCTAATTTTTTTTTACTTCGAATTTTTGGATAAATCGTATTCATATTGAGGTCCCGTCAACTTCGTTGTAGCTATATTTCTATAGGGGTTAATGTGGAGTGCGCCAACTCTTTGCCGCCAAGAACGGTAATGAGAGAACATTTGTTTTTGATGCGTCCAGATGTTTTTAACGAATGACATGCGCACAAATTGATCTTTTCATCGATGTTTTGCTTACCAGGCTATACTGCGCCACGTTTCGATTGGAATGTTTTGTTCAAGTCTTTGATGCAATTGGTCGATAAATTCGAATTTGAATAAAACTTCGTTTGGAATTCTTCGGATGGAATATCGGTTCATGTTTTGATGTTATTTCAAGTTAAAAAAATTTTCCCGGTACACACTTGAAATGCCGCAGGCATTGCGTGCTCAATCTCTCATTTTCAGGTGACGCATGCGCAAGAGAGCAATAAAAGACGCACTGCACATCCAAAACAGTATTTGGCGACGGCACATGAAATTGCGCCAAGAAAAATTGGCGAGAAGTAAGTCGGTACCGTACACTCCACATTTACCTCTATAGGTTCCACTGTAGAAAAAAGATATAAACCGAAAAACATCCAGATTCCAAGAAGAAGAAGCAGGGGAGAAAAAAAAATTAATATTTCGGGCCAAAATCAAACTTTCAATGTAGTCACATGCCTCAAAAGGGATGAAATCAACATCTCAAACCTCCTGACCAATACTCGCATCATATGCATTAGCCTAATTTATTCTCTTGCAAAGTAAAACTGAATTATTCATTACGCGTATTGTGAATCCATTTCTTTTTGTAAAATTTGATCGTGACTATCTTTGTAAAAGTAGAACAGGAAACGATAGGCGATTCCGTTCCTAAGTTTTAATTTTGTTTACTGAAGGCTGGTGTCTACGCATTGCTAGAGAGTGATGAATATTTGGCAGTGCGGGTTGATGATTTTGCTGGTGTAAAAATAGCCTCTAATTAAATTTCATAAAGTAGTCAGAATTTTGAAACTGTCTTTTAAAAAGAGTGCAAAAAATTTCATTTTTTGAATAAAAATCACATATTACAGTAATACCTCGTTACAACAATACTTTGGGGACCAAATAAAGATATTGTTATACAGGGACGTATTGTTATATCGAGGGGTGATATAACTACGGTAGAAAAAAGTTAAATTTTGGTTCTTTCAATGTGGACACAATACAACAATATGCATTTTGAAAGAAAGCATCAACAGAGTGACGTTTGTTAAAGCATACAAAAATTTGAAAATTCAGTTAATAGTCAGAATAGAATAATTCAGTCAGAAAAATAGATCACATACCTGAGAAACTTATTTATCGAAAAAATCCAATATTTTCGTTTGCTTATTCACTTTTTAAAATGTTAAGTCAACTAACAAGGTTTGCATAGAGTCTGATGCACGAAAAAATCATTTATGGGAGAGAGGCTTCAAAAAATTGCCCGTAGGGACTAAGGTGATTGTAGACAGGAGTGGCGGTAGTGTCTGCCTGACGGGGAGGGGCACGACTTGGGGGGAAAAGTGCAATGAAATTGGTATCAAATTTTCTTCAGATCATTATTTAGCTATTAGTTGAATACCCCGTTGCGTGAACGGGGTACAAACATTTTCTCTGACGTGGGGGGGGGGCCCAGCATCCCCGAGAGGGGGACATTGGGCCCCAGTTCCCCCACAGGTGCCACCCCTGATGAAAGTCGATAAAGATAGCGATGTATCTGCATCATCATCATTGTCCATTTCGTCTGTGATTTCGGACAGAAATCACAGACGAAATAGGTTATCTTCTTCAGTAACTCCTTTAAAAACCATAAGATCATCATGACACTTTTTTTCTTCAAGCTGAGATAAAGACTTTTGAAGTCTCAAAACACATTCTTCAGCCATCTGAAACATCGCCATTTTTGAAATTTTCGTCATTGTAAGTTTGCTTATAAGTAAGCTTTATTAAGCATTGTAAGCATTAAGCATTGTAAGTAAGCTTGCTTGCATGAAATAATGTTATAGAGGAAAAAAAATTGCGTTGAAATTTAAAAAAAAATACATTGTTGTACAGGGTTTGTTGCTGTACAGAATGTCATTATATTGAGGGGAGATTAATATTATGTTCTACGCAAATTCACCGGGACCATGGTTGTAGAGGGATTTATCGTTGTATCGGATATCGTTGTAGCGAGAGTTTACTGTATTAAAAATTTACATTGAGTGAAAACGACTATTTTCAAGTGAATTTTATTTTCTGCTTTTAAATAATGGCAGAAATGGCGCAGTGGCAAAGGTCTCACAATGGCTCAGTGTCAAAGGTCGCGCAATGGCTCAGTGTCGAAGGTCGCGCAATGGCTCAGTG
>BGPR01001480.1:140135-170044 GCA_013235015.1 Araneus ventricosus | reverse complement strand
ATCGAAGACGTTACACGACGAATTACGGTATTAATAAAATGTTTTTTCCCAGGATTTTTTTTCTTCTTTTTATTTTGAGGTTTATGTGCCCTATGCAACTTATAAAAGGAACGGCGGCAAAAGTTGCAGCTACGCTACTGCACAGCTATATACCAGCACTTTTTTTAAAGTAATGCGTGCATGAAAAAAACTAATGTAATTACATCGTATTTTTCGCCTTTTGTTGCAAAATTGATTATATGTGAAAGAAAGACTGATGATGAACGCATGATGTCGCAACCTATACACAACGATCGAAGACGTTGCACGACGAATTACTGTACTAATAAAATATTTTTTCCCGGGAATTTTTTTTTCTTCTTCTTATTTTGAGGTTTATGCGCCCTGTGCACACCGTTCCTTTTAGAAGTTGCATGCAACTTGTAAAAGGAACGGTGGCAAAGGTTGCAGCTACGCTACTGCAAATTGGTATACCAGCACTTTTTTAAAAAAATAATGCCGATAAGAGTATAGCTAAAGGATAGAACCCATAACCTCCTTCCTGTGATTCCTTCTTAAGTTCCTTAGCCATGCCATGCCTTAACCCACTAGGTGACTGGTGGGCTTGTGGAATTAAAATATGAAACTTATGTTTTATATTTTTAACTTAATATATTTAAATTATGTTTAATATTTTTTAAGCATAAAATTGTGACTAATTTCATCAAGGCAAAATTTGGGACTGTGAAATTTCTTCCGGCACTGGAGTTGACATGCGAAATTAGGAACTATCCCAAATTCTTTCCGCCAGTTTTGGAAACAGGGAAACTTTTCTAAAATTTACTCAATGTTTGGGAATGTTTATTGATTCAGGAAATTAATTAGAATTTGTGATGATTCATCGCACAGGCAAAATCCAAAATCTTCACATTTTGCCTTTTGTTAAGTAACATTCAAAGAATCAGCACTAGTTGTCAAATAATTTTACAATAATTATAGATTTTTGAAATATTTTTCCCCTTTTTCTTCCTCTTTTTTTTCTTTTTAATTTTTGTGATTCACCTAAACTTAGACCCTGTTTCTTTAGCCCTTGTCAGGGCCGCGGTGGCCTAGTGGTAAGGTCTCGGCCCTGGGGCCGGAGGGTCCAGGTTCGAGACCCGATTCCACTGAAGATCAGCCGTGTATGGGGCCTGTTGCACGCTGAAACATACGTAGTGGTCAAACGTCCTCCCGTTGGTGTGGCGTGGAAGCTTGGAGAGGGGGGTGCTAGCTCAGGTGTTGTCCTCGTCGTCTGACCGAGGCTCAAAATTGCGAGGTCCGTCCCAAAATAGCCCTCGTGTTGCTTCAAAACGGGACGTTAATATAACTAAACTAAACTTTAGCCCTTGTCAGCCTTTGAATTTGACGTGCCTGAGCCATACCACATACATTAAATCACAACCCCCCCCCGCACTTTTTGAGAAAAAAATTACATTTTCCCTTCATTTTAACTGCCTAAAACTAGAAATTATAAGATAACAATAATAACCGGGAAAGCGAGCTAATTTTGTAAAAAAAAAAAAAATTGTTGTCTATCCCCTATAATCCAGGGTAATTTCAGGGGTCTATAAATTTTTTGCTTCCCCCCCCCGTTTGCCACCCAATTGCCTCTACTGGTAAAATGAGTGTCTTAAAAAAATACCGTCGATTTTCGCTTAGAAACAAAACCCAGAAAGAAATGCATTTCCACTTTCAATTCAAATAACATTCCGCCCAGATAATTCACTTTCTAAACACCAACTAAATGTTACGAGAGCAACAAAACGTAAACAGCCCGCTGGCCATCCTCAAAGTGTCAACAAATCTGTATCTCCCGAACAGATAAGGTCAACCGGAACATACCACTTCCGCCAATACGGGCCCACGGGCAAACCGGAAGGGAATTCGGTACCCGGCCTATTAGCGTGGCCCACTGACCCGTGCCGAGTGTTCTTAACTACCCATCTCTCGGACAAGCCGAAACCAACACCTGTAATCTTACGCAAAAAGTAGCCATTCGTCTTCTTGGGTTTTTTTTTATTAGTTTATATTTTTCCCTTTATTTCGACACACGTGTTTCGTCTACTTCCATAATGAAGAGCATTGAAAGTGGAAGTTGGGTTGGAGATTGCGTAATTTAGTTCGGGAAGTAACTAGAAGTCTTATTGTTGAAAATCGGTTGATTGTTTTCGTTGCTTTTGTGCATACTCTTAGAGAGGAAAGAAAAAGTAATATTTTTTTCTTTACTCCGGTTTCTGTTTACAGTTAAATTTCCAAGGGAAATGAATAGGGATTTTTCTCGTATAATTTCGACATAAGGATTTACTTATACAGTCGACGCTCGTTATAATGACCCTCTGCGTCCCTCAGCAAAAGGTCTTTATAACGAGTGGTCGCTATAGTGGAAATAATTAAAAAATGTACACATGAAGGCTCAATAGTTCAAATAGGCGATTTTTAAAGAGATTCCAACTAAATACCCAAATTATTTTTTATCATTGGTATTAAAAATAAAATTTTATCAATTAAAAATATATTTCTAAAACAGATTTTAAAGTAGAAAATAAAAGGTGTTATTACTTTCAAAACATTTATTTTCTAAAGAAAAAATCAGAAATGCTTGTTTGTCTTTTCTGTATATGTGATTTTTGCGAAACATAATTTCCCGTTTCAGTTAAAGATGATAAATAATGCTCTGTCTTTTCTTACCTTTCAAAAAAACATTTTAAAGTCTCAATAGCACTTGAAACATTTTTTTGTACTAGGCTATTCTAATTTCGACGCTGTGGTGAGTGGTAATTTAAAGACTCTACATCTTCGAAGCTAGGCAATACAGTAATCAAGGTCATTTAAGTTTAGAAACATGTTCTTTTCTTTAAAAAAACCGGAAGAGTGTCCTCAGAATTCGGACGTTGTAATGGGATTAGACGACACTGGACGGTCGTTATAACGGAAGTAAAATAACATAGAGTGCATAGGGAAAGTTGGGGATTTTATGACTGGTCGTTTTAATGGAATGGTCTTTAAAATGTGTGGTTGTTATAAAGGGGGTCGACTGTAGTAGGATGGATCGAAAAGTATGAAAATTGTTTAATAGAGTTACATTGTCAGTTAATTTTCTAGACTGCCTTGAAGTAAGATTTGAAAATCTTTTACGTTTCTATTTATATGAGTTAGGCAAGGAATAAAAAGTTCCATATTGGCATATTGCTGACTTGGTTGAACTATGCTCAGTTCAAAAGTTTCTACGTTTGGCACCCATGTACACTATGGGTGCCAAACTAGTGGCCTACAGAGAATATTTTTAGGTCCCGGCAGACATGACAGTGTGTAACAAAATTTTTAATAAACACTTTTTTTAGATTGCCTTGAGCTAAGATTTGCAAATCTTTTACGCTTTTATTTAAATGAGTTAGGCAAGGAATAAAAAGTCCCATATTGGCATATTGCTGCCTTGGTCGAATTATGCTCAGTTCAAAAGTTTCTATGTTGACTTTATCATGCACACTAGGGTGGATCGAAAAGTATAGGAAAATCTTTTTTTTTGGTAATTACTTTTGGCGCGGGGTGGGAAAGTTGTGTCTTAAGTATATTAGTTTATATAATTTTTTTATTGAAATCCATTTATATCTTGCGGTGCACCAAGCGCCCTGAAATTAGTTAAAAATTGAAATTTTTATGAAAATTTACAATTTTTTTTTTTCGAATTTACTTTTGGAGCGGGGTGGGAAAGTTGTTTCTTAGGTATATTAGTTTACATCTACTTTCTTTATTGAAGTCCAATCATATCTTCCTGTGCCCCAAAAATAAATAAAAAATGTCATTTTTTGGAAATTCATAAAAATATATTTTCAAAATTCCTTTTAGCGAGGGTAAGAAAGTTTTGTTTTGGGCATATTAGTTTGCATTTTTTAAAAAATTATTTTTCAAATTTACTCATTTCTTCTAGTGGCCCAAGCGCCCCAAAACAGTTAAAAATTGATATTTTTACGATTTTGACTCACTCAAACAACAAGGGAGGGAGGAATAAAAGAACTTTTCACTTAGTTTTCCCTGTAGCGATGTGTTTTTGTTTAGGAAAAGTAGAGATTGTGACGTAGTTTATCTTTGTCTTCGAAATAAAAAAATTGTGTTATATTGTAAAATATAAAAAAGAAGAAAAGGTAGTTGCGGGTCCCTGAATAATATTATATAAACAAAAATAATTTTATTCATTTAATAATAAAAAATAAATAATTTTTCATTTTCTCCTATACGTTTTCCCTGTAAAATCGTTTCTTTAACGCATTTTTAATTTTTAATTCAAAATTTGCATAAAAATCGTTTTTCGCAAATATTTAAGTGTCTTGGGGCACCGGAAGAAATGAAACGTTGAAAAAATTTTTCATGTATGCTAGTATACTTAAAAGGAAACTTTTACACTCTACGCCGATTATTCCATCCACACCTTGAATTTTCTATCCACCCTAATGCGTAGTCAATAATGATTTTATCCATGTAATAGACAATCAAACATTATAGACTGGCATCGATAAAAATTATTCAGAAGTATTAATATCCAAAAAAATTCAAAAGCATTCGTATCCAAAAATACCCTTCCCGCTGTAGGAAACTTCTTACTTTCGTAATAATGATATTTTCCGGCGATAGTTTTGAAAACTGTTTATCCGCAGGAAACCTTTCTTACGCCATCTTATTACATTCTGTTGCTTGAACTTTAAGATTGCGCAATTTAGTTCAGGAAGTTAACTGGAAGAAGGCTTATTGTTGAAAATCGGATGCTTGTTTTGGCTGCTGGTAGATGCTCTGTCTGATTGAAAAAAGCGAAGCAATAATAATAATAAAAAAATCTTTACTCCATTTTCTGGATAGAGTTAAATTTCCAAGGGAAAATAAAATTGGGAGTATAACTAAAGTGACCATTTATTTTTTCTCTCGAAACGGGACATTTTCTTTAATTTTTAGGTAATATTATGTGAATTCAAGAAAACATATATTCCTTCAGTTTTTATTTATTAATGAAAAGACAAGAGAAAATAAATAATTCATGTGATCTTACATTTTTCTGAAGAACACATTTTTTACTTCAGTACATTTGGTGTTGATTTAAAAAAAAAAGAATGAAAATCTTGGCAGGATTTCTTAAAATTAACTTTGGTAATTAAGGTTGCTTCATAAATTGCGACTTGCAATTGTGTTTTCAACTCGGCCGCAACTTATTCATAAGAAAAAAGACCCTTTCCTCCATTGTATTAGTGCTGGACAGACATAGAATATATTCAATAATTATACGAAAGTTCGTATGATTTAAATCATTGGCGTGAAAGTGCTTCAACAGTTCCACCGAACGATTTCATCTTAAAGTATTCTCAGTGTTTCATTATGTCACTTCATGCGGTGTAATGTGGTGCAAGTGCTTCTGACCAACTTACATATGTGTGACAACTCGGCTAGGCTATTAGACATTATCGTAGGATTTTTTGATTTTTGGTCTCTTCTTGTATGAAATGGTTACCGTGGTTCGCTCTTTTTCTGAAAACGGGACATTTGGACGTCCCGAAGCTATGCTTAGGGACAATGGGGCATTTAACCAAAAAACGGGACTTTTGGTCACATTAAGTATAACTAGCTTAGATTTTCTCGTGTAATTTCTAAATCAGAATTGTTACTTTTAGTGTGTGATCAATAATGATTTTGTCCATGTAATAGGCAATCTAACATCTGGCATCGATAAGAATAATTTAAGGTATCCGAACACGTTGAAAAGTCGATTTTCGACCAAAATTCCAAATTTTTAATTTTTGATGTTTTCGATAGTTCGTTCATTTACATTTCTAAAACATATTTACTTTTGTCGGTACGTTAATTAGAAGATGAGATATTAATTGTTTTATAACAAACCGAAAACCGGAAGTGGGCGTTTAATTAACCAAAAGTTGTCATTTAATGGGACAGAAACCTGTCAAAAATTCTTTTAAACTGCATTTTTCAAGTTAATATGATGTCAGTATATTTTTAGGAATTTTTTTTATAGTTTAGATACTTAATTTGATCGCGTGGAAAAACTAAAATTTGATTTTTCTCAAAATTAGATTCTATGCATATTTTTCAAACTTCAAACCTGATAACTCAAGATATTATCATTCGATTGTTCTGAAATTTTGTAAACACTTTCTTCAAATGTTTCTCTAGTGAATGTACTAGAATAATGTATATTGTAACAATATTTTTTTAAATTATGGTCTTTTATTTGAAAATTGACATAGAAAATTTGCTGAAAAGCTTGTGATGATTGTTCGATTAGCTCTAAAATTTTTATTTATCCAAAGAATGTTAAGATTATAGTACAAGCACTAGTCCATAGTATGTAGTTTATTTTAGTATTAGTTTTATTTGAATTATTACAAAAGTTTGACCTGTAGCATGTTTGAAGTTTTGGGAAATTTCCTCTAAAAAGCAGCAGAAATTTAAGATTTTTGTAAATTTGTAATAATTTATACTCAAAAATCATACTCAAATACTAATCTTTATTAAATTCGAATCTAAAAAACATAATTTGGTGTTTCTATTTCACAATTTTAAAAAAAAGTGCTCCGAACGTGTTCGGATACCTTAATAGAATTCAAAAGTACCTTTTCCACTGTAGGGAATGTCCCTGTTGTTTCTTGCTTTCTTAATTTTGATATTTTCTGCAGATAGTTTTGAAAACTATTATCCGCAAAAATCCATTTTTAAGCCATCTTAATACATACCGGGCACTTCTTTAAACCATGAGAACGTTTCTAGACTGGCATAAACTGCAAGCTGTAATTGTCCGCATTATGCACAGAATGGAACGCTGCACATGAGAGACCGCTGGACTTAAACTGGGCATTCACGAGAAAGGAGCGCTAAGGCATTTGTCCCAACAACTGGTTTTAGTCCAGTAAACGAAGTGTCTGAAAAAAACAAAAGATAATATAGTTTTGGAAATTGGTACACATGTGCGTGAGGGGCTTACGATGAACATACTAAAAGTCCCCGCTTCTGGGGGTTGAGCTCGCGCCGCCATCTTGGATTTCATCCCTTTTTTTAGTTTTTCCTAAATATCTTGAAAACTATTCAGTTTTCAAATTACAAATAATTTGACAAATTAAAAAGCGTGAAATTCCCTACAAATACATACTTTTATTTTTCTTCCCGCTATAACCTCTAAGCGCTTTATACGTATTTTTCCGTTTCTCATATTGAGTTCAAAAGCAGGTTTGAATGTATAATTTCTTAAACTAACATGGATAAAATATTCTTAAGATTTCAAAGACTCTATTAAACGCAATAAAGATTCAATTATTCACATTGAAAGCAAATCTTTAAGATTTTAAAGCTAGTACATCAAAATAGCTAAACGCTCAGAGGGATCATCTTGGATATAATGGGTCTCAAAGGTTGCCGCCATCTTGGATTTCCTCCCCTTTTTCAGATTTTCTTGAATATCTCGAAAACTATTCAATTTTTAACTTACATGTGATTTAACACATTAAAGAGCATGCGAATCCCTACAGATAGATAGTTTTATTTTTCTTCAGGCTTTAACAGTTTTTGAGATAATTGGTTTCAAAACGGATGAATTTGTAGAAAATCTTAATTGATATTACAATAAACGAAGGGTTTGAAGAAAACAGAAAATCATATAGTTTTTAAAATTGGTACGAATTTTCTAGAGGGTCTCTTGTTGAACATAGTAAAAGCTCCTGATCCTGGGAGGAAAGCTCACGCCACCATCTTGGATTTCATCCCCCCATTTTTAGTTTTTCCCGATCTCTAAAAATATTAAATTTTTAAATTACAATTAGCGTAACAAATTAAAGAGCGTAAAATTTCCTACAAATACATACTTTTGTTTTTCTTCCAGCTTTAATAGTTTCCGAGATAGTGGGTCTCAAAGCTTATCGCCATCTTAGATTTCACCCTCCTTTCTTAGTTTCTCTCGAAATCAATTTAATTTTTAAATTACATGTAACCATAAAATTAAAGAGCGTAAAATTCCTTACAATGCTTACTTGTGTTTTTGTTTTAGCTTTAATAGTTTCAGAGATAATGAGTCTCAAAATTTGCAGCCATCTTGGATTTTATCCCCCTTTAATTAGTTTTTCTTGAATACCTCGAAAACTATTCCATTTTCAAATTACATGTAAGACAGCAAATTGATGATCGTAAAATTCCCAACAAACGCATGCTTTATTTTTTTTCTAGCTTTAATAGTTGATGATATATGTAAGAAAAACTAAGACAGTTGGATAAAACCCAAGATTGTTAAATCATTTGTAATTTGAAAACTGAATAGTTTTCAAGACATTTAGGAAAAACTAAAAAAGGGGGATGGAATCCAAGATGGGGCCGCGAGCTCACCCCCCCCCCCCCTTCCAGGACCGGTGACTTTTAGTATGTTCATCATAAGCCTCTCACGCACATGTGTACCAATTTTCAAAACTATATGATTTAATGTTCCTTTCATCCCCATTTTGGCCCTTCGTTGACTGTACTATTTGTATTCCACTCATTTTAATCGAAAAATTAGGCAAAACGGATGTTCAAAAGTTTGTTTTGAGACAAGGTTCAAAGTCGCAGAATTCTCCCCACCCATACTTCTTCTCCCCCACACGGGAGATTTCGAGTTTCATTTCTAGCCACGGCACGAGGTCCCAATGTAGGCAGATCCTTTGTTCTTCCGCTAGCCTCGCAGCGAGGTCCTCAAGAGCCCATCCGGCCATTCCAATCAGATTTCAAACTTCACGGAATTCCACCACTTCCATTCGCTATGCCAATTTTTATCTGTTTTTAAAACTGACGATTGTTTTTTCCTTCCAGCTTTCCAAAAATTCGAGGTTGGAGCAACGCTGAAAGCCTTGCATTAGATCTCCTAAATTGGATACGTAATTACTTTTTGGGTAGTAGGGGCTCACCAAGAAAGGGTTTTAACGATTAAAAATTAATAGAAATTTTAAAGTTTTCCCTCAATAACTTCAGAGCATCTTATGGCGCAAAACCAATTTTACAACATTTTAAAATTCTAAAAAAATCACTTTTCAAAGATTCCAGTTCCATTTCCGTGTAATTTATTTCTCTCATTTTATTGAATTCCAAAATTAATTTTAAATACAATTTTTAACAACGCGTTTTATTGCTGTAATGAAATTCAAATCAATTGCATTGTTTCATCAAATCTTTCACTGGCGTGCTTTTGTCAATATTAAAGTTACTAGAAAATCACCCGTCATGGTTTGATGGGTGCAAATTGCCTCTTCATTCGAGAGATTTCCCGTCAAATTTGACGTGTTTAAATAGGTATACAGTCGAACCTCTATTTAACGAAGTCGCTAAATCCCGAAAAAAAGTTCGTTATATGGAAAATTCGTTAATTAGAGATTCACCTTTTAAAATACTTTAAACTACACAAAACAGATTTTAAAGTCATAAACACTAAATATTATTAAAAAAGTAATTAATCACACCTATATTTTGTAAATTAATATCTATTTGTTTTATATATTTTACCCTTCAAAAAGAAATATGCCAGGAAAACAAGGATAAAACAAAACATCGTCCGGGAATACATTGTATTTTCAATTAAAAAATAATTTTATATTAAAATTAATGAATTTTAGCATTTCATCATACGAAGGCTTGTTGATTGCTGCATCATGATCTTTTCCATCTTCACCATCTAAGTCTTCATCGCAATTCATTGCTGTATTTTTTTTTATTTTTCACACAGTCCACTTCAAAACTGTCTCATCCACATCTTCATAGACACATGCTTTTAAACGTTTTGAAGAAGAATTCGATGAATCATAATTTTGTATCTTATCACAATTTTTTTATAATGGTTGATAAGCTGTTTGGAAGAATACCAAATTTTAAAGCAATATCCTTTTTCTTCACTCCTTTATCCACCTCATGAAGAATTAAATTTTTTTCTTTGATGCTCAAGCACTTTCGCTTTGACATTTTCCAGCTTCAAGGTCATTGATCGCCAAAATGTGTTAAAAGAAAGAATAAGTTTGAAATGTTTAGAAATATTTTATATATATAGGGAGAAAAAAAATATTGGATTGCAAGAAAAAGTTCGTTAAATAGAGAATGCACTTCGCTATTAGGAGGTTATTTTACGAAGAAATTCGCAAAATGTTCTTGGTTCCAAGAAAAAGTTCGCAAAATAGAGAAATTCGTAAAATAGAGGTTCGTTAAATAGAGGTCCGACTGTATATGCTAGAGAAATGTTTAACATTGATTGAAGACAAATAAAATAAACATATCTTTTTATGACAGGAAATATTTATTTTATTTACATATTTCTTTATTCAAAAAACCTCTTGGTAAACAACATTCCTTGTGAAGTATTTTTCGTTGTTTAACAATTTTATTATAATTCAATAACCATGAAATTCTAAGCTTGTCAAACGTAATTTAAAATTTTAAAGGAATTCTTTTTCGAAATTCTGATCAAAATAAAGCACTTCTCTGCTTGTCAAACGTTGCCAAAAAAATATTATCAAATTATATCATCACAATTGAAATAAATAATCAGATGCATCGTGGGGTCCAAACTATATCACGCTCATAATATACTGACGTAATTTACTACTTTCTATTGAAAAACGGAAATTGATTTGAAATATGATTAATATAATTTCAAATTTCTCGGGAACCATTGATCATAGCGAGATAAATTTTATATCAATCGATAGTAAATTTTATTTCACTATTTTAGATCTATTAAATTTGAAATTAGAACGACAATTACTCTTTTAAATTTAAAATTACTGAAATTTAGGTTTTCTAACAATGAAATAATGCTGCTGAACGTCTTGCAGTGCTAGGGCGCGAATTTTATTGTTGGTGGCGTCAGAGCGTTACCGAGAGACAGATCTGGGCTATTATATTAGTACTAATGATTTGAAACAATTGCTTTCTTTGGAAATCCAAAGCAGAATTCTCAATTGACTTTTATTCACATGATAATATTTTTAAGCTCACATACTTTCTGTAAATTTGGTTGATGTTAAAATCATTGCACGCAAAATGCAACGACTGATGCAATCAAGCCACACGAAAACAAAACAGACGAATCAAGACAAAAAAAATTATCGTTATCTACGACGGTCAGGAGTAGAGGTTCGAAATTTAAGTTTTCTTTTCCAAGTTAACCCAGCGAGAAGGTATGTTTTTATTTGCTGTCAACTATTAATGAATTTACATCTCATCAACTTTTTACATAGTTCATTTTAAAGTATTAGTATTTGAATATAAAAGCTAGAGCCACATTAATACATTGATTACTGATACGAACACATAAATAGAAACGAAGTAGTAACAATTGATCACAACAACGGTGTGCAGAAAACACGGCATCTCGAGATTGTCTCGTGATCTGTGTGTAACAGATGACATGCTAACCACGAATAAACTCATGACCGGTCTGTAACAGATGGCACGCAAAACACGAATAAGCTCGTGATCCGGCCGCAACATTATACAGAAGTGTCAACATTATAAAAAAAATGACGGGAAGCTGTCTTTTTCAAACAGCAGCTGATGTTAAAGGCGTAGGACTAGTTTATTCGCGTGACACTTTTCCTATTTTCAAATTTTTTTTGTAACTTCTGATGTTACCCTTTATCTCTAAAGTAAGAAATTAGTTACGTTTTTAACATATGTAGTTACCGGGATATAGAGAATCGCGTCACCATTTCATGAGTATTTTTGCCCAACTCGGCGACTCAGAAGTCGCTGAACTACAATCCCGATTTTCAATTTTTCTTTTGTAACTTCTGTTGTTACCCTTTACCTCTAAAATAAGACATTAGTTATATTTTTAACATATGTAGTTACCGAGATATAGAGGATCTCCCATAAAACGTTTTTTCTGGTGTTTTGGCATGTGAATCAAATTCCTTCCTGAGATCCCAATGGGAGGAACGTAGTCCTACGTTAAAATACAGGATGTTCATTAATTATTGTCGGGGTTTCCGTACCTCATAACTTTCGAATAAAAAATATTACGCAAAAACCGATTACGTATTCGTAAATTAAAACTCAAAGAATTTCATTACTGATATCAAAAAGATTAATGAATTTGCACATGGCTGCCCTTCGTGGCTCGTAACACATCGAGACGAAATTCGATTTCCCTCCAAGTGTTCTCCAGCATTTGTGGGGTAACATTTTGGATCGCAGTAACAATTCTGCGCTTGAGTTCATAAAGGGAGGGCACAGGGGTCTTGTACACAATGTTCTTGACAAACCCCCAAACCAAATTTAGTTTCGAAAAACCACAATACACACACTGCTTTTTTCTTGCACGGTCGCCATTTTTATTTATGACGTCATAATTACCCAGACTGCAAATGCGCTAAGATCGCATTGTTGTCACGTAAAATTCGTTGAGTTGTAATTTACGAATACGTAATCGGTTTTTGCGTAATATTTTTTATTCGAAAGTTATGAGGTACGGAAACCCCGACAATAATTAATGAACACCCTGTATTATTTTCACAGATTTTAGTTTGATTGTTTTTCTTCTCCTCCTTGACATCTATAATTTCTTTAATGCATTTTTAATTCTAACCACAATGACTTACACACCAATAAATGTGGTTAAGTTTTCACTGGGAGAAGAAGCAACGTACAAGTAAATAAACATTAGAACTAACTGTGAAGAGGCACGAACGGCAACGAGCATGGAAATAATTACAATAATTAAAGTTGCATATAATGCTTTCAATCAATGGAAGCCTGTATCATAAAAATATATTTGTAAATATGGCGGAGTTTTTTTGTTTTGATTCCTTACAATGTAGAAAATCGAGTATGAGTTTTTTTAAAAAAAAGAATGTGCCTCTTCTTTTTTACTTTCTCGTATACAAAGTATACAAAGAGAAAGTTTTGTGATTGTCAAAAAATTCGAACTCAAGATTTTGACGAATCTCCACGTTTTAGACCTCCCTGAATCCGGAAAACACAATTTTAGAATTATGTCTGTCTCTGTGTCTTTGAACACGATAACTCGATAACTATTAGAGCTAAGGGGATGAAATTTGGTATGTGATTTTGACACATCATTTGTAGGTTTCTATCAAATTTTGAACAAAATCCATCTACGGGAAGTCTGTCTGTCCACTTTCATGTGCACACTATAACTCAAAAACTTGAATATCTATATGGATAAAGTTTGGTACACAGTTTCATCATCATGAATGTAAGTCCGTATAAAATTTTGGGCCCAATACGCCAAAGGGTTGACTGTCTGTCGGTCTGTATAATCGCATACTTTTGAACTTAATAACTTCTTAACAAATTAGTAAGATAAATGAAATTTTATATGTGGCCATCTAATCTTAATTGTAGATTTGTGTCCAATTTTTCGTGTCAATCGATTAAAAAAAGACGTTCAAATTGCATATTCAATTTTTCTAATCCGGTTCTCCACGCGCATGCGTACTGGTTTATCTAACGTAGTCAAGGCTTCTAGTTCCGTCTTGTTTCATGTATTGGGTAATAATATTTGCTTGGCTCTTTTTCTTCCGTTTTGGGTCCTTTCCCCCCTTTTGGCGCATTCTGTTCCCGCTCATTTTCGTTTGTTTTGTTCTTTTTTACGTGTTGCCATTGTCTCTGAAGAAATAATCGGAGTTCTCGTGGCGTTCATGCCTTCCCATAGGTCCGCAATTTTTATACGGTGGGGGGCTTGGGGTTGACACCTTTGTTTGAAAGTATACCAGAAAGTTTAGGGGAGACCACTCCCGCTGGTTTTTGCAGATTTTATTTAAAATTCCATACGGATATTGAGTTTTGGTTCAGACGCTCGTGAGTACTAAATTTCGTCACTGTGTCTTTGTATCATCGTTTTTACATACATGGACGTATAGATATGATTTCCAAAAATTTCCCAACTGATGGAGGTATAAAACATTGAAGTTCATTAACATTTCTGAGTCGAATTTTTTGAGGCTTCCTCTTTAAACTTCGTTCATGAGTAATAATTAAAATATAGTAAAACATTAAAATATAGTTGATTGGCCGAAGCAGAGTGGCGCAGTGGAAGCGTGCTGGGTAAAATAACCCAGAGGTCCGTGGATCGAAACCACGCTAGCGAACACTTTTTACAAGACTCGGTGTCGAAGTATGTGGCGTCTATAAGTGGCAAAATTTCATCAGTTCTTTCAACACATTCACTGCCACCGACGTGCTGGCGTGTCCAGAACCTATTATCTAATTATATAATCCTTTCTCTACTGTAGTTAATAGATGGCAGAGAAGAGGGCATCTAATTAGATGGGTGGTTCGAATCTCAGGCTTGAATAGAGGCAGCGAATGTGTTAATGCAGGTTGCTGGGTGGCGCAGCTGCTTTCTGTCCTATGTCGCTTTATCAACATGGAAAACATTAAAATATAGATGATTGGCCGTAGCAGAGTGGCGCAGTGGAAGCGTGCTGGGCCCATAACCCAGAGGTCCGTGGATCGAAACCACGCTCTGCTAGCCAACGCTTTTTATAAGACTCGGTGTCGGAGCAGGTAGCGTATATAAGTGGTAAAATTTCACCAGTTATTTTATTGTAAATTGCTGGATGGCACAGCTGCTTTCTGTCGTACGTCGCTTTATCAACATGGAAAACATTAAAATATAACTAAATGGCTATAGTAGAGTTGGCGCAGTGGAAGCGCTCAGGGCCGATAACCCTGAGGTCCGTGGATCGAAACCACGCTCCGCTAGTACTGAAATAAAATATAACGGCTTTAAGCGAACTTAAGAAACCTTTTTCATTCTATCGCTGCTGAAAATTACGACGATCATTCTCAGTTGTCCTATAAAGAATCAGAAAAACGCACGCTAGTTCAAGAAATAAGACTGAATGAATTAATACCACTCGACCAAATCGATTTAGCAGCACTTAAACTTCAGTACCTGACTGACATTCCAGTCGAATTACGAAAGGCTTTCAGCAACTGCTTGATAACAACCATGTGCCTGAGGTAAGGGCTGGCCTTAGGTGGTGCGGGGACTAATTAGAAACAGGTTTAAGGAATATTTTTCTTAATAATCGTATATTTTGGAGCCAAGAAAATATCAGCAGCAGTGTTCTTCCGTCGACTTCTACATATACTAGCATAATTGGAATTCTGATTATAAAACCAAGTACTAAATTTCATTCTTTGTGGTTTTGAGCTTTCTAGTCCACATATGCCAAAATTTGAAGGAAATCTAAAATTCTGGCTTTATGATCAGATACTAAATTTCATCTGTCTATTCCGTTGCGTTTTTGAGTTATCGCGCTCACAGACAAAAAGGTATAATTCGTAGAGAATTTTTTTTCAATTTAGGGAGGTCTGAAACAAATTTATCGAACCCTCGAAGTCGAACTTTTTTTTGACATTTATGATACTTTCTCTCTGTATACTTCGTATACGAAAAAGAAAAAAGCTCCCTTAAATTCTAAAACTCAATTTTTAACTTTCTGGTGAAGGTGCCAAGGCCACATGCCCTGCCTCCCTCCCCCCGGTTACGCCACTGAACTGAGCCAAAAATAGATGGCATTTTGGCTCGCCCGCGTGGCCCAATTGGTAGCAGTTCATCCAATCGGGGGCTGAAGGCCGGCATCGAATTAGGTATTGAATGTTCTTACTGTACCCATTGGACAATACAGTGGTGTAAGCGGCAATGCGTATGCAGGTACGTCAAAACTTTAGTATTGCATAACCAAAAACGTTCATTCCTAATGCAATCGAAAATAGATGAATGACTAATAATAATTATTAAAATTGTGGTTATTTTAATATTCCTGTTCTTAGTTTAGTTTAATTATCAATATCTAAAAATTTGGAATAATCTTCCGTCGTCTAGATTATTAATTTGCTGTCTGTATGGCTTCTTTTTTGTCTCGAAATACAGTTCATCACGTGGCATATTGTTTAATACATGGTACAGCATATTTTAGATAAATACTATTCCTCTTATTATTTCCTTATTATCCGACAGTTTCTCTTGTTCAACATCAGTTATATCCATTTATATAGCACGAATAAGGCTGTTTTCCTCTGTGCATAGAATATAGGGTGTCCATAAATTATTTTTACAACTTTAGTCTTTAATAACTTCAAAACTATACTATATAATAACAAACGGTTTTTAACATGTGACAAATTAACTCATAAAGCTTTTTTTTTCCAAATGACGCAGATTTGACGTAAAATGTGGACGCTCAGTGTGTAGCCTGGTTCATAGAGACAAAGTCCGATATCCAAGTGCAAAGAAAATTTCAAACAGTATGGAAGGGAATCACCGTCCCGACTAACTATTCTGATTTGGTATACGCCATTTATGGAGACAGGTAATGTCCTCCATAGACAGGGATCGGGTTGCTTATCTGTTACAGACGCCAACTTGGACAAGGTACGGCCAACCTGCCAAGGTACGGCCAACTTGCCAAGGTACGGCCAACTTGCCAAGGTACGGCTCATTACAAGGAGTCCGACAAAATCAGTGCGTACTGTGGCCAGAGAGTTGGAAATGCCACCATCAGCCGTGCAGAAAGTCTCGCAGGTTACGTCTTTATGCCTACAAGGTGCAGCTGCTCCAAGCACTAAAGCATAGTTGTTCCCTTCCATATTGTGTCTGAAAGTTTCGTTGTACTTGGGTATGTGAGCCAGGCTACACACTGAGCTTTTTCCTGTAGCATCCATATTTTTCGTCAAATCTGCGTCACCTGGGAAACAAAAAAACTCTATGGGTTCTTGTCACTTCATGAAAACTGTTATTATCTAGTATAGTTTTGAAGGTATTAAAGTCTGAAGTTGTGAAGATAATTTATGGACACCCTATACTTCTGCCTATTTAGGAAAACTGTTTCTCTGTTAAACATTGGAATAGTCCCAGCTAAAAAAAAATATGCAGAAAATCAGCAGAAAAAATTTTTTGAAGTGTTTTTAAATATTTCTGCAGATTTTTTGAAGACAGAAAAAATCTGCATTTTCCCCCAATTTGCTTTGCAGTAAATCTGCAAAAAATTCTTATTATATTTTTCTCTAAATATTCTACAGATTTTGTAAGACAGCAAAAATCTGCATTTTGTCTTCAATTCAATTTGCAGTTATTTAGCAGATTTTCACAACATCATTAAACTTGACCAATATCTGTTGATTTTTTGAAGATTTAACTGCAATTTCATAATATATGCATTTCTCTAAATACATATTTTGCACCATATTCTCTAATATTTCAGCTTTATTTTCCAAAGGATATAAAACAAAATTAGAATGTAATTAAAATTATTGTTTAATTTTACAACCAAAAAAAATTTCAAAAAACTTTCAAAAACAATTTCCCAATCAAAAATTGTCTTAGGCACTAAATTTTTTAAATACGCCACTGAAAAAATGCATTCTAAATTAATCTTTAAAATAAATATCTGAGGTTTCACCATTTTAAACTTTTCCCCCATAATTTAATTAATTTCCAATTAGTTTCCAACTGTCTTTCTGACTAGCTATTTACCTTCAAACAGAAGGGATAAGTGGAACTTGCGCCCTTTGGATGGAGAGAAGTCTTATCAGAAAGATAAAAGGTGAAAACGAATTTATTGAAACAGACAATATTACTAATCTCATCTACTACTCATCTCTACGACTTTGAAATACGTATTCTGACCATAGTTGATTTTTATACCACTAAATGGCGCCACGAGAGCTATAGTGACGCTAAAACTCAAATAGATTATTTTACCCCCGTCTCGTGTAGTCCGGCGTGGCCTTGTGGTTAGCGTTTTTTCCGCCAACTATATGTACACGGGTTCGAATCCCGGTCAGAATGAGTTTGAAGGTTTGTCACAATCGGAATCGACATCATACAAGTAAAATCACAAATTAGATTAATTAAATTAATAATGAAGTTAATAATTACATTAATTGAAATTAATAATTAAGCCTTGACTGTAGAAAAATCTACCGAAAATCTGAAGGTATTTGGAACATAGTTTTCTTCAGATATTCTACATTTCTTTTCTGTAAAAAATCTGAAGAAAACGTGTTCCAAATACCTTCAGATTTTCTGCAGATTTTTTTAAAAGATTTTTTTGTGCAGATTTTTTTTAGCTGGGGTTCTTCATTCAATAGCCACGCGCTCAAAGAATAGTGCACATCAAGGCTGTCAAACTGAAATGCTATCACGGGCCAAATAAACCAGGTCTAAGAAGCCTAAAAACCAATTCCTTACAGAAACGGAGGTTTATTTCGAAAATACAGTATAAAAAAAGAAAAAGGACAATTGCAAAGTTAATGTTTTCTTCCTGACTCCTGGCATCTCTTCTCTGCTACAAACTTTCCTACTTACTTTACTACGACTAGTAATCAGTCTTGGGCTCGTTATTAATAATTATGATTTTAAATATTAAGCTCGAGGCACAACTTGACTTCAGAGAGTAATTTCTAACTGATCCATCGTGAACGTCAGTAATTCTGAATCTGATAAGAGACTTATTTACTTTCATAAGTGAAGATATCTGCTCGGACCCATTAGTACTTCTAAACATGGATATAATTTTATATATCCATTTTCGAGTGCTTTCAAACCAGGCAGGCAAATATTTCTAAAATTCAGGCCTCCCAACTTGACTAAATTTTGCCTTAAAATCTAAACAACATTAGATCTCGATTACCTCAATTTGCCTATTTGCGTATTATTTTATTATCGGCTGCTAAAATATTCGCTGATATTAGCGGGGAAAATGGCAAGGTAATACAACTAATCATCGGTTATTAATAATTATGTATAATCTTAATTTTTCAAAATAAAGCTACGAAGTCTTTATTAAAAATTTTGTTACCCACTGTCATGTTTGCCGGTATCTAAAGATATTCGCTGTGGTCCACGAGTCTGGCACCAATAGTGTACATTTAATTAGGGTGGATCGAAAATTCAAAGTGTGGATAGAATAATCGGCGTAGGGTGCAAAAGTTGTCTTTTAAGTGTATTACATACATGCAAAATTTTTTCTCTAAAGATATTTGCTGTGGGCCACGAGTTTGGCACCCATAGTGTATATCAGAGTGGATCGAAAATTCAAAGTGTGGATACAATAATTGGCGTATGGTTCAAAAGTTATGTTTTGAGTGTACTAGCAAAATTTCTTCAACTTTGTTTAATTTCTTCCGGTGCCCCAAGATACTTAAATATTTGCAAAAAAAAAACGATTTTTATGCAAATGTTGAATTAAAAATTTAAAATAAAAAACCCATTAAAGAAACGATTTTACAGGGAAAAAAGTATAGGAGAAATTTAAAATTTATTTATGTTTTTATTAAATCAATAAAATTATTTTTGTTTAAATAATATTATTGAGGGACCCACAAATACCTTTTCTTCTGTTTTATATTTTACAATAAATTTCACAATTTTCTTTATTTCGAAGACAAAGATAAACTACGCCACAGTTTCGACTTTTCCTAAACAAAAACGCATCGCTACAGGGAAAACTTAGTCAAAAGCTTTCTTTTATTCCTCCCTCCCTTGTTGTTTGAATGAGTCAAAATCGTAAAAATGTCAATTTTTAACTATTTTCGGGCGCTTGGGCCACTAGAAGAAATGAATAAATTTGAATAATAATTTTTTAAAAAATGCAAACTAACATACTCAAAACAAAACATTCTTACCCTCGCTAAAAGGAATTTTGAAAATATTTTTTTATGAATTTCCAAAAAATGCCATTTTTTATTTATTTTTGGGGCACAGAAAGATATGATTGTACTTCAATAAAAAAATTATATAAACTAATATTTTGGGAGCACTGGAAGATATGAATGGATTTCAATAAAAAATAGATGTAAACTAATATACCTAAGACACAACTTTCCCACCCTGCTCCTAAAGTAATTTCGAAAAACAAATTCGTAAATTTTCATAAAAATTTCAATTTTTAACTATTTTTGGGGCACTTCGGGCACTGGAAGATATAAACAAATTTCAATAAAAAAATTATATAAACTAATATACTTAAGACACAACTTTCCCACCCCGCGCTAAAAGTAATTTCCAAAATTTTTTTTCCCCTATACTTTTCGATCCACCCTAGTGTACATGGTAAAGTCAACGTAGAAACTTTTGAACTGAGGATAGTTCAACCAAAACTTTTGAACTGAGCATAGTTCAACCAAGTCAGCAATATGCCAATATGGAACTTTTTATTCCTTGCCTAACTCATTTAAATAAAAGCATAAAAGAATTGCAAATCTTTCAAGGCAGTCTAGAAAAATGTCTTTATTAAAAATTTTGTTACACACTGTCATGTTTGACTGGACCAAAAGATATTCTCTGTGGGCCACGAGTTTGGCATCCATACTGTACATGGTAAAGACAACATAGAAACTTTTGAACTGAGCATAGTTCAACCAAGTCAGCAATATGCCAATATGGGACTTTTTATTCCTTGCCTAATTAATTTAAATAAAAGCGCAAAAGATTTGCAAATCTTACTTCAAGGCAGTCTAGAAAAAAAGTCTTTATTAAAAATTTTGTTACACACTGACATGTTTGCCGGTATCTAAAGATATTCGCTGTGGGCCACGAGTTTGGCACCCATAGTGTACATGGTAAAGACATCATAGAAACTTTTGAACTGAGCATAATTCAACCAAGTCAGCAATATGCCAATATGGAATTTTTTTATTCCTTGCCTGACTCATTTGAATAAAAGCATAAAAGATTTGCAAATTTTTCAAAGCAGTCTAGAAAAAATTCTTTATTAAAAATTTTGTTACACACTGACATGTTTGCCGGTATCTAAAGATATTCGCTGTGGGCCACGAGTTTGGCACCCATAGTGTACATGGTAAAGACAGCATAGAAACTTTTGAACTGAGCATAGTTCGACCAATTCAGCAATATGCCAATATGGAACTCTTTATTCCTTGTCTAACTCATTTAAATAAAAACGTAAAAGATTTGCAAATCTTACTTCAAGGCAGTCTAGAAAATTAAGTTACAATGTAACTTAAACACGTAACAGAAACACTTTTCATCCTTTTTTGACATCGAAAACCATGCATCATCCTTGACCGATCAGAATTAGAACGAAGAAAATTGAACATTCAATGACTAACTGGCCGTCGTCTTTGAAGTTCCGAAAAACTACTCTCTTCTCGTAATATGCTTTTAGGGCATTGTTACTTTTATGGAAATTTTTTTCTCTCTGTAAAAAAAACTCAAAGAAAATGCTGTCTTGAAGCCAGTTCAAACAAAGTGAAAGATTTTCTCAATTCAAACCTTGAAGCCTGCATATTATCCGAGCATAGTTTGCTCAGATACAGCTATTGTAAAACCCGCGTTTTACGTCTCATTCGCTGAAAGAAAACAATCACCGATGAAAAGAAACTTTTGAATGATTTAAACGGATGTGTTTCTCCTTGACCTAAGCTGAAAACCGCAAGAAAAGTTCACATTTCGGGATGTCACGATGTTTGCGCAGTCCTCAAGCAAGTCTGTTTGCGCAGTACATATTGCATCCATCAAATTTAAATGACGAATTGAGTAGAAAAAACTATTTATTTTAGTGCGCGTAACTCTCACATGATGCAACGATTTCTATGTATCACGTGCAAAAATAATTATGGAGGGTAGAAGGCCCTTTTTTCAGGGTAATAAAGTTGGCACTTTACACAAAGCAATCAATTGCAAAGAAATAATTTATTGAAACACATCAGGATTTTTTTTTCAGCGATAGTTTATATATTGCGTTCGTGGTTTTTTTTAAAACATTGACGTATTTTGGTTTCGAGAACACAGTTGTAACTTTTCTTGATTTAAAACTTGTTCCTCCACTTAATTTATAGTTTTTTGTACAAATCGTACAAAGGGGAGAAAGGGATGTCTGGCAGTCCGTGTGCACGTCAATGCGATAACTTAGAGAACGCAACGATAACTTTTGAATCGTTGCATATAGTACTACAAGTTTTTCTTATTGACACAGCTACCACAGACCCTTGCTACAAGCGTTAAACTTGTAATTTATCTATTCTGTAATCATTATACTACTCTGTGTAAATATTGTATTAAAGAGATTGATAATTAAATTACATATTAATACGAAACACTTGTTTTATGATTTTATTCCGACGTTTTCACGAAAACTCTGCGGCTCGGATCCAAACTGCACCTTTCTTATGTTTTATTTAGAGTAGCTTTTGATGGCGCCATCTGTGGACAATATATAGGACTAAATTTCGCGTATTCGCAGTAAAACATTATTTACTACAAATGCTCATATTTCTCGTAATATTCAAATTTTAATACAATGTTTCTTTTACGTATTGTCAAGTTTTCTGTAAGTTTCGTAAAATTCGAAAGAAAACTCTGCATGTTATAATTAAAAAACATGAGGAGTTTGAAATTTTCAATTTAATAACGATTTTTACTTATATTCTGATAAATATTTTTAGTGTCTCACTTTGCGTCCTAGTAATACTTCTCAAGCTCTTTAAAATGACACCAGGATCAACCTCCTAGCAAAACGCGTTTCCACGCTACACTTATTTATAACCTTACATAAAGCTAAATTAATAACAATCCCGCTCATGCGCCTACACTGGCACGATGACGTCACAGGCAAAACAAATACTATGCGACAAGCTCTTACAGATATGATCTATCCGTTGTGGGGTCAACCATTCTTTTCTCATTATTAGTCTCGTAGTTATTAGCGATTCAAATCTGACGGTATTTTGTCACACAAGAAAGTTCGACCGACTATCACTGTGACGAATGGAAAGATGTTTTCACGTCAAAACCTTAAAATCATTGCGAACATAACCAAAACTTTCAAAACCGACTAAGTGCTTTTAAGTCCACTTTTTAATTTTGATTACCACTTCTGTGTCACTTTGTCACCACATAAATATCAATTGCTGACAATAAAAATATGATTTTCGGTTTAATATGACAGTTTTTAAGACATAATGAAAAAGAATGGAAGTGACGCTAAACAATTTCCTTTTATGCCCTCTTCCCATTGCACCCATACGTCGTAACATCTAATGAGAATGAGAAGTTATTTCAATTCAAAGCTGTAGGTTAATTAAAACTCGCTTTGCAATTTCTTTTTATTTGGAACAGTCTTCTTAAATTTTGGGCCTCGGTTCCAGTGGGGTTGAGTAGAGGAATACTGTGGTCTGGGATAATCTTGGAGACCCCTCTCACTTCAGGTTTTATAATATTTAAAATCTAAAGTAGTTTAATTTCACTAAAACTCGTTAAAATGCTTTGAATTAAATTCATTTTTATTATTCATTTATTAATTTTAAATTCTCATTGTAGACTCTGAAATATTTCAGGTGTCTTACAAATTCATATATGAATCGAAATAAAAATAAGTACCTTCTTTAGAATGTGTCATCTAATTTTAAGGTCAAAGGAAGTATTACCTAATGGGTCAAAATGAAAATATTTTATATGAATAATTAATACAATTCAGACCTACAACACAACCAGCGGGAGTGATCTCCCTTAAACTTTCTCGTATACTCCTAACACATGTGGAGAAAAAATAAGCTAAAAGGCAGTGAAACGAACAAGCATCCCTAACACGGTGGAGAAAAAAAGCTTGGGAATCGGAAGCTTGGAGGCGAAAGCCGTGGATAGAAGCGGAAAGGATTAGCGCAAGCGAATCGCGCAATAACGGCCTCGATTTTGTGATGAGAAAAGACAAATAGGCGATTTGAACAATTTTGTTTCGATCATTTAAACGAAAATTGGGCACGGATCTACAATTAATGTTAGCAGGCCTCATACCAATTTGTATTTATAAAAGCCGTAGGGTTTACGAGTTATAATGTTTAGAAGTATGCGATTATAGAGACAATCCCTTCGACGGATTTGGCCCAAAATTTGATACGGACCTACATTCCTGATGATAAAAATGTGTACCAAGTTTTATCCACCTAGCTATTTAAGTTTGTGAGTTATTACGTTCATATTAACACGGACATACAGACAGACTTCCCGTGGACGATTTTGTCCAAAATTTGATAGAAACCTACAAATGATGTGTAAAGACCAGATACCAAATTTTATCCCCGTACCTCTAATAGTTTTCGAGTTATCGTGTTCACAGACAGACATAATTCTAAAATTGTGTTTTTCGGACTCGGGGAGGTCTAAAACGTGGAGATTCGTCAAAATCTCGAATTTTTTGACGATTACAATACTTTCCCTTTGTATACTTCGTATACGAGAAAGTGAAAAGGTGACAGGTTGACTCGACCACAAAACATAGCAGTAAAACTCGAAATGTACTGTTCAGCAACGGATTCCGAGACTACCACTTTTGGACGATTTTACTCCGGAAAGAAGTCTGAGGCAAAGAGTCATATGAGTGCATTTCCGGAGTTCTTTATTAGATCACGCTCAGTAAAATGCAAACATCATCCTTCCATTCTTCACTTTCTCCCTATTTTGATGAAAATAACTCCGCCCGGCGCATGCGCAGAAGCGCGGAGGGTTTCCGAATCCGTTTATAAACAATAGTCGATGCTTAGGCCAGGCTTTCTTTTAAATTAGATAGCCACTGCAACTCTTCAAGTCAAATAAACACTGTTAATCTATATTTTGAACTAGTTTATTGGATTAGAATCTCAATTATCTTCATGTAAAATGTTTTATGCTCTTTGGATGGCTATAAACGATACATCTTGTTGATCAACATAAATTAAGATATAACGTTTATGCTGTTAGAAGCTTGGTTTAAGAATGTGGTTTATTCTGATAACCATCAGAATAAACCGCTGTCTTCATTTTTGCATTTCCTTTTGGCTATTTAGATCACTTTATACATACTGTGTGTTTTTAGGTACGGAAATCCTCTGCGCTTTTGCGCATGCGCCAGTCGGTTTTGATTTCACCAAAATGGTGGTTAGATGGAAGATGGAGGAGAAGATTTTATTTTTTATGAAGCAATATATAGAAATATTACGCAAGTTCCGCATTAAAACAGAATAGTACGATTCAAAAAGTAAATGAATATCAACATCTGGAAAAATAGGTAAAAGAAAAACACTCCTAACGAAGAACTCCGGAGAAGTCCTTTTTTTACCCAAAGCGTATCACGCTTCTGTAGAGTAAAATAGTCTAAAAGTGAAAGGCGTGGGTTCCCACTAGGAAACACTTTTATTTGATTTAAATTTATAGTATAATATGTTCATCCGGTCTTGATAATTTTTCCTTTATAACTACTAGCCGCCCTCACCGATCTCCGGGCGGGTTCGCGGCCAGGACCCACTTTGCTCAGCACTGTCCTTGCCACCTGGCTGCCTCGAGGTTCTAGGCCACTACTTTTTACTTTCTCGTGTACGAAGTATACAAAGAGAAAGTATTGTAATCGTCAAAAAATTCGAACTCGAGATTTCGACGAATCTCCACGTTTTAGACCTCCCTCAGTCCGAAAAACACAATTTCGGAATTATGTCTGTCTGTCTGTCTGTGTGTGTGTGTCTGTCTGTCTGTGAACACGATAACTCGAAAACTATTAGAGCTATGGGGATGAAATTTGGTATGTGATCTTTACACACGATTTGCAGGTTTCTATCAAATTTGGGACAAAATCCGTCTACGGGAAAACCGTCTATCTGTCTGTCCACTTTCATGTCAGCACTATAACTCAAAAACCTGAATACCTAGATGGATAAAATTTTGTATACAGCTTTAGCAACCTAAATGTAGGTCCGTATAAAATTTTGGGCCAAATCCGTCAACGGGTTGACTGTCTGTCGGTCTGTTTAATCGCATACATGTTAAGCATTCGTTTCAAAATCGATCTCCATGCGCATGCGTTCTTGCAGTCTCTGGTACCAAGCGGGAGGATTACGTCAGTTTGTCCTTGAGACGGAGTTTGTGATAGATATGTAGTATCTCCTGTTTTGATTTCGCTTGCTCGTATAATAGCGGATCTCACTGGAGCTTGATGGAAAATAAATATTGCTAAGTTTTAATACATAGACATCTCTTTTAATATGATTCTTCACTGAAATATTTTACAATCACTATAATCGGCAATGAAAAACCTTCTGATATTCGTTGCATTCTGGATTACAGTAGGTTCGATTTTTTTTATCCACGCAAGGGAGGGAAAATGACAAATTTTTGAGCAGCATACGAGAAAGTTTAGGGGAGGCTACTCCCACTGGTTTACTTTCTCGTATACGAAGTATACAAAGAGAAAGTATTGTAATCTTCAAAAAATTTGAACTCGAGATTTTGACGAATCTCCACGTTTTAGACCTCCCTGATTCCGAAAAACACAATTTTGGAATTATGTCTGTCTGTGTGTCTGTATGTCTGTGTATCTGTATGTCTGTGAACATGATAACTCGAAAACTATTAGAGCTACGGCGATGAAATTTGGTATGTGGTCTTTAAACATAATTTGTAGGTTTCTATCAAATGTTGGACAAAATCCCTCAACGGGAAGTCTGTCTGTCTGTATGTTCGAGGTCATGCGAACGCTATAACTCAAAAACTTGAAAAGCCAGATGGATAAAATTTTATACACAGTTTTATCGTCCTGAATGTAGGTCCGTATAAAATTTTGGGCGAAATCCATCAAAGGGTTGACTGTCTGTTGGTCCGTATAATTTACTTTTGAAGAGAATCCGTTATCTCCACGCGCATGCGTTCTGGTTACCTCTGTTCCCGTAATACGGTCATCTTGGCTCAGTGCCAAATTCTTCTCGAATAAAAGTGAATTAATTATGGAGTGTTTTCTTTTAATTTTTCTTTCACGCCGAAACATTTTCAAGAGTTGCATATTTGATTGCGGTTAATTTTATTTTGTATATTTCGTAATGCATTTTTTTCTGAGTGGATTTTGCAATATTTTTACTCTGACAGAACGAGAGTAATTGTTAAAAGTAAAGTTATAAAGTAACAAACCAAAATTAGTGTCAATTGATTCATCAGTTCTGTTTTTCATGCTTTTTTAATTTCTTAAGCACTCTACCAATGTGCATGATATTTTCAACTACAACTATCGGTAGTAAATTTGTAACAATCAGATCGGAGATATTGCTGGCAAGCTAAAAGGCTGCTTAGATGTCTGCAAATCTTTTAGTAACTTACATTAGATAATTGAAATTTGGTATGTGGTCTTCTAATTTATCCACGCGGTGGGAGGGGAAACAGCACCTTTTTGGGGAAGTATACGAGAAAGTTTAGGGGAGGCCACTCCCGCTGGTTCAGTTTTAAATACTGCATGAACATCAGTGCAACAGACCAGAAAACCAAAGTAGATTTCATATTCTTTGTAGACAACAGATTCCTTTCAAATTGTAAAATCTTTCAATAAACCCCATATAGTTGTAATGTTTTGTATAACTTTCTTACGAATTTCGGCATGAAAGTCTTCAGATCTATGAATACAGAATGAAATCGCCCTAACTAAACAGTTTCTATTACCTACAATAGGTACTTTACAATATATTTGACACGCCAATGTGATGGAACTGTTGGGATCTATATATTTAAAATAATATAGTAAAACATTTAGACAGTTCGCCAGCTCCAACGGATTTCGACATTTTTTTTCATTTGAAAGGTCTACATACATCTAGATATGTCATCAAGGATCGCATGCCCCCCCCCCCATTTTCGAACGAAATCGAAATGAAAAAAAACACTTCTCATCTGTACATTGCCTATGGGTAAACATTTTAGAAATCCCCCAGAACCAACCACCCGACGGATTTCAACAATTGTTTTTCATTTGAAAGGTTATGACGTCTAGATATATCATCAAGTATCGCCTGCCCCCCCCCCCATTTTTGAACGAAATCGAAGAAACATATAGAGAATGTTTGGTGGAGTGTTTTTTCGATTTTGTTCGAATATGGGTGGGGGGAGGAAGGCGACTCTTGATAACATACCTAAACGTCATAACCTTTCAATTAAAAAAATATTGTCGAAATCCGTCGGATAGTTGGGTCTGGGGGATTTCTACAAGAGTTTTCCCCCGTAGACAATGTATAGAGGAGAAGTGTTTTTTCGATTTCGTTCGAAAATGGGGGATTGGTAGGGGCAGGAGACTCCTGATAACATATCTAGACGTAATAACCTTTCAAATGAAAAATAAAATGTCGAAATCCGTTCGAGTGATTGAGGTTGGCGGACTCTGTGAAGGTTTTTTTACCAAATTATTTTAAATATATACATAATAATTAGTGCTATTGAGAATGTAAATGAGTATTCTGTAAGTAAAATTCAAATTACAATGCCTAATAGACGCAGAGTCAGAGGCGGCCTGAGGATCTGGCAAACCCGGCAACTGCTAAATCGGATGGCGCTAAATCGGGAGTGTGAAGGGAAAAAATGGTTTAATAGACTACAGAAATAAAGTTCTATTTGGAAATTTGTTGAATATATTATTTTAATTTCAATAAGACCCCTACACAATCTTAAATCTAGCTGAAGTTTAAAAATTCTCATCATAATATTATTAAGTCATATTTGCAGGTCAGCAACAACAGGTTGACATTTCGAATGCAGACATTATAGAGTTTATAAAAAAAAATACATTGGTTGGGGGGGGGGCGCCACGCCTTACCCTGTTGGTAATGTTATTTTTAGGCCGCTTTTATGCAGACTAAATGCATATCTATTAGATATTGCGCTTAATGGAGGATTAGCATATCATTCAAAAAATTTAATTTGTTCATTTATTTTCAGCATCAAAATCGTTTTAAACTTTCAGTTGTATCACCATGGCAACGAAACGTCTAAACAACCACGTGGATGAATTACAGAAAGCTGAGATTTGGACACTAAATTTCTCGCAGTTGATCGTTTACGAGAACTAATTGATCATTAGGTAATTATTTTATCACTAATTGTGGGTTCAGAGAACAGCAAATAGCTTACATTACAACTCAAGTGCGTCGTACGAGCAGTTTCTCAATAATAGAACAAAACATCTTTCTAGTAGTTTCGATAATGTAATAAACCTTGAGAAGCTCAGTCTTAAGAAGATTAGCCAAGCCGGCAATCTTCTGCCACAACTGCAAAAACGTCAATAAACTTGTCTCGAGACACGTGATTACCATTTCACTTTCTCTTTCTACTGCAGGCAGTGAGGCTCGGCCTACTTAAAGACCGACAGCTCAACCTGCCGTAGAGAGAAATTGCCCAAGACTGCTTACATCAGCTGGAATGCCGTTCTTCCGCAGTTTCATCACAAGGCCACAAGATTGGCCCACCCCCCAGGGGACAGCGAAAGTCACAAGAAACTTATAGCAGGTGGTCGCCGCTTGGCAAGTTTTCTTTGAATATTGAAGGTGAAAAGTCATTCGAAATGTTTTTAAAAACAGGTTTTTTACAAAATGATATACACAGGCAAAGCATCGAATATATTAATGAAAGAAATTCATAGTACTATAAAGAGATAGATGAGTTCTGCCGGAAAAGTCCAGCCTCCCTTATATTGTTAGTTCGGTAATTATAAGCACAGGAAAATAATTTTTAGATTAGTACCAGTGGCGTAGCGAGGGTAAGTGTCGCTGGGTCATAAATCGATTTTTCGCCCCACCCCCTCATCATCAACAGTAGTTTTGATTGTGTAAACTGCGCCCTCCGGGACATAGTAATTTTTCACCCCTCATCGCATTTGATTTTTAAACGTGACATAAACTCAATAACATTCTGTCAATATGGCTAGTGGCGTAGCGAGGTAAGTGGCGCCGGGTCATAAATCGATTTTTCGCCCCACCCCCTCGTCATCAACAGTGGCCTAGATTGTGTAAACGGCGCCGTTCGGGACATTGTAATTTTTCTCCCCCCTCATCGCATTTGACATCAAAACGTGACATAAACTCAATAACATTTTGTCAATATGGCTAGTGGCGTAGCGAGG
>BGPR01001480.1:128060-140125 GCA_013235015.1 Araneus ventricosus | reverse complement strand
CATAAACTCAATAACATTTTGTCAATATGGCTAGTGGCGTAGCGAGGGCAAGTGGCGCCCGAAGATAATATGATTTTTTTACCCCAGTCGCATCAGTGGCTTAGCAAGCGTAAATAGCGCTTGAAGCATGATGATATTATTTTTACGCCCCTCATCATATTCTGTTTTAAAACATGGCATAAACGCAGTTATGTTATGACTGCATGGCGCCCCCTAGAGCTGGAACCCGGGGCATCTATACCCCCTTGCCGCCCGGTCGCTACGCCACTGATTAGTACTGAGTATTCTTAGTTGCAAACTACACTGTAAAAAAAATCCCGTAAAATTTACGGTTTTAAACTGGCAGCTGGGTTGGTTGTGCAAAACCGTAAAAGTTACGAAGTAAATCCGTAGTCACAACGGTTTTTTACCGTATGAAATCAAGTTTTCATCGTAAAAATTAAGTCATCGAAGTAAGTGACGTCATCGACTGAGTTGGGTTGTTTTCTCCTTCTGTTCGAGTTGAGTTGAAATGTGCTGATGTATGTTATCAATTAGGAATATTTTTTAATCAAGGCTTAATTATTAATTTCAATTAGTTTAATCAATATAATTTTTAATTGAACTTACTTGGACGATTTCGATGCAAGATGGTGACAAAACTTCTAACACCTCCAAGCCGGGGATCGAAACCGCGTTCATAGAAATAAAATGCAGTCGCTCTAACCACTAGACCACCGGAGACTTCATAAAGTGAAGTAAAAATAATCTATTTGAGTTTTAAAGTCACTATAGCTCTAGTGGCGCCACTTAGTGGTGTAAATATCAACTATTGCCAGAACACGTGTTTTAAGGTTAGCTTTCATGAGTGACAACAGGTTACTGCAACATGTGTAAACAATAGCGGAGATGGAACCCTATTAAAAACATGAAATGAATGCAATAAAATTACATTTAAGAAAAGGGAAAGTTATCGTACGGAAAACAATACCGTATGACGAAAAATAGAATTTGAACTGACGGTTTTAAACCGTTTATGGCTGGAGCGGAAAACGGTGAAAAACCGTTTTGTCAACAAAACAGCTTTAAACCGTCAAATATACGGATATTTTTTACAGTGTATGAAAGCTAGAGTTGGTTCTAACGGAATATAGTCTCTTCCAGAAAAATCATTCAAAGCACAGGGTAATTTCCAAGTAATCATTGGGTTTTAATTAACTATATTTCAAAAAGTATTACACCTTTGAAAATAAACAATGCCCCACAGTGGCGAATCCGGGGGAGGGGCTGTCGGTCTGCAGCCTCCCCAGAGCTAAACCAGAAATTTTGATTTTATTTAAAATCACTAATACTGTTTTTTTTATTCATTTTTTTTTCAAAAAATAAATGACTAAATAAATAAATAAAAAACGTGACAGCATTTCTTTCTGGCTTGACAGACTCGAAAATATCTCACTTTTGTAGACATTCCACTCGTACTTGTACGTTCACGCGGTCGAAAACACTGTTCGGCTAATTATTTAATTCTGTTTTTATTAAATTATCGAAAGTTCTGTAGTGTTCTTTATGATTTTTATTGTCAGGCGAGTAAAGTCTATAAAGTTAAATTTTTTTGGTTTACATAAGCCATGAGGCTTTAGAAATTTGTCACGACGATCCAAAATTTTTATGACCTCAGCCCCCCCCCCCCCCGAAAAAAAAAACCCAAATCCTGGATTCGCCACTGATTCCTCATACGAAACGAAAACATTTCAGTTTTTCCCCTAATAGTTATTAAATATGTTCGATAGGACTTTATACAGATATACCAATAAAGCCTAAATTAAAAAAAGTAATACAAGCAATCCTATAGTATTTGAAGTAAACGAAATTCATACCGCAAAAACAAGGAATCCATTCTAGTTCACTTTTTCAAGGGCTAGAAACTCTTCGAAATGGACTCAAAAGAATATTTAAGGAGTTTTCTGTAGAAGCAGGCCTATTTTTCGCCAAGAAAAAGCTTCTCATAGCCCGAACTCCCCAAAAAATCAACCAGGAGCAAAACCATAAGAACAAATGTCAAAAGAAAAAGGAAAAAGCATTAAACACGCTAATAAGAGCAACAAAATACTAGCCATCAAGCTTAATTAATAAACTTTCATAAGGTAAAAGACTTACCCCTTTAGAATCCAACCAGATATTCTATAGGACTTTCTTTCATTACGAAGCACACACATCTATATGGTAATCCAGTTCTCTTCAGGGACGTTCAATCACTCTTCTACAACCTCTTTGCGCATCATCTTCTTCTACCCCTTCTTTTCCCATCAGCTTCTTCTACCACCTCTTTGCATTGAAGAGTGTGATTAATAATTTTAAAAGCCTGTTAAAAATTTCATTTTAAAACCTGGTGATTATTTAGTATTATCCTGAATTACGGATGACGTAAAATCCCTGCAAGATTTTAATTTATAGTCTTGAATTAACTGTATCCTCTCCAGAAACGGGTTGGATGTTTCACTGTTGGATACAGCTGCCCATACAATAATTTTTCGGCACAGGGTCATTATTATAAGATTTTTCACTCTTTTCCAATGATTGACATCTTTTGAAACCGAAGTGCCATCTATCAGACTTTTTACATTAATATAAAGAAACTTACCAAAGAAAACTCCTGCACTTACACATTAATCTCCTCCACGAATAATTTGATAGATGTTAAAATTCGTTTACTATATTACTATATTTAGTAAAAATCAGTTACTTGTCTAATATTTGTGTCATTCTAAGGGAATTATATTATCCTACAGTAAAATCTCTCGTAGCCGGCACCCAGCTAAAAGGCAATATCAGAATAACGGCACTTTTGCGAGTATAAGTCATATAACTCAGAAATTTAGGACCTTGAAATAAAAAGAAATATATGAAAGATTTTCAGAAATCAAGCGATGAATTTCCTCTGGAACCATATTATTTATTTTATTTCTTTATTTCTAAGAAAAAAAATTCATCTTGACGATTATTTTAAAACTGTAGAGTGCAAGCATGACCAGGAATTAAAGTGACGTGTTTTAAGCACAGCATCCAAAACAGAAACCAGCGGGAGTGGCCTCCCCTAAACTTTCTCGTATACTTTTCAAACTTTTGTCATTTCCCTTCCCCCTGCGTTGATAAAAAGTTCGAACCAACTGTAACCCAGAATGCAATGACTATCAGAAGGTTTTTCATTGTTGATTATAGTGATAGTAAAATATTGAGGTGAAGAATCATATTCAAAAAGATACGTATGTATTAAAACTTCGCAATATTTATTTTTTTATCAAACTCTAGCAATGCGGGTTCCACGTGCGGAGAAGAAAACAGAATAGCTTGCACATGCGCAGAGATTGCTTCCAATACGCAAGTAAAAAGAGACGCCCTAAACGTTTGCTTTCTTACAAAATCTCACCGCCAGAGTTGGTTTTTGGCAAACTGCCAAGTTTTCGGAGTATCCCTTCTTTCATTCACGCATGCGCATGGAAGTTGAACAAGTATGCTATTATACAGGCAGACAGACAGTCAGCCCGTTGACGGATTTGGCCCAAAATTTTATACGGACCTACATTCATGACGATAAAACTGTGTATAAAATTTTATCCATCTAGCTATTCAAGTTTTTGAGTTATAGCGTTCGCATGACCTCGAACATGCAGACAGACAGACTTCTCGTTGACGGATTTTGTCCGAAATTTGACAGAAACCTACAAATGATGTGTAAAGACCACATACCAAATTTCATCCCCGTAGCTCTAATAGTTTTCGAGTTATCGTGTACACAGACAGACATAATTCCAAAATTGTGTTTTTCGGGCTCAGGGAGGTCTAAAACGTGGAGATCCGTCAAAATCTCGAGTTCGAATTTTTTGACGATTACAATACTTTCTCTTTGTATACTTCGTATACGATAAAGTAAAAATGAAAGTAGCGACGGACCTGCGCCTTAAATACTACAGGGAAAGGGGGAAATCCCGAATCGGGGCTTTCAAAAACATGCATCTTCTGGCGACTCTTTAAGCTAAAGTGACAGTGGTTTTTACATTAAAATGTAAGTAGAAATAATGAGTTTAAAAATTGAAAAGTTAAACGGCGTTTTTAAAGATGGGAAAAATTCTAAATCACTACATATACAGGGTGCCCACAGAAGTCCCTTACCATCCTTTAACTACCGAATGGCTGAATCTATCTTCATAAGAGTGGTGCCTAGGTATGGTAAGGTGACTATGCACTACTGGATGAAACCACTTACAGCGCCACCTGGTGTAAAACAGGGAAGTTAGCGTTATTATCTCTAAAAAGGTACGAGATAGAGGAGAAAAGTACATTACAAAGTTGTAGAGTATCATCGATTTGGTACAAAAAGACACCTTATGATCATGAATGCTAAAAGCAGAATGCTTAAAATGCGCATTCGTTTATTTGCGGCTCCCGAAACTGTGACGTCACGAAACATGAACGAAAGGAGAAAAGATTATCTTTTGGTCGAAAAACGAGCCCCCAACGTGGCAAGGGTCCAGATGTGAATTGTAGCTGACGGAGAAAAGTTTGAACATTGAAAATAAAGATATCGTGTGAAAACTAGTTGTTTTCTTTTCTGTCTAAGAAAGTATTGTTACGCGTCAGTGTAGGAAATCGCGAACAAACAAATGCGTGTTTTAAGCGTTCTGTTCTAAGCATTTACGTCCACAAGGTGTCTTTTTGTACTAAATCGATGATGCTCTAAACTTTGTAATTCACTTTTCCCTCTATCTCGTACTGTTCTAGAGATAATAACGCTAACTCCACCGTTTTTCACCAGGTGGCGCTGTAAGTGGTTTCATCCAGTAGTGCATAGTCACCTTACCATGCCTAGACACCACTCGTATGAAGATAGCTGCAGCCATTCGGTAGTTAAAAGGGTGGTAGGGGACTAAAGTGGGCACCCTGTATGTAACAGGTTAAATATCTAAAAAGATTGTCGGATGTCCCTGCGATTCCACAATACTCTCAGAGGCTCACCGACACTAAGAGAGGTCATGTGACTCGTTCCGTAAATGGCACAGGAAAATTGTTGAACGAAGTAAAGAGGATATTGAGCTGGAATTAATGGAAAATGCGAAATTGCGAAGAAACCGGAATTCGTATTATCAAATTAAAATAGAAAATTACGTTTATGTGTTTTAATTTTATATTTTATGCACGATTTTCGTTCTTATTTATTTATTTGTGGTCACTAGTTCGATTTACTAACGGACATCGGATTAGGGATGGAGGTTATTGCAAAAACAACCAGTTTTCGGTTATAACGGTTATTTTCACGTCCGGTTTCAACCGGGCGGTTAAAACAGCTTAAAACAACGGTTTTAAATAACAGGTTTTAGGTTTAAAAAAAAAGAAACAATGCTTTAGACGAAATTTCCTATTAATAATAATAAACAACAAGTAATTATTAACGCAATAAATAATATCAATAAATAAGTAATTAATGTAATAAGTAATGATTAGAAATAAGTAATTAATACAATAAGTAATAATAATAAATGAATAATTAATACAATAAGTAAGTATTCTAGACAAAAATTTAAGAATCGTATTAAGTATTGTAGACAAATTAAAAAAGAAATTAGAGAGTACAGACGTCAATAATCGTATTTTGTGTTGTTTGCGTCTATAACTATAGTAATAAAAAATAACTATGTCTACATTTTTACACATTCCTCCGGTCTCATTAATCATTTTATTAAAATATTTTTGGCACATTAAAATTTTACACAAAATGTTTCACTCTTCTGCGACCAAAACTAATCGAGTTACGAAAGCTTGACTATGACTATTTTAGACCATTTCAATGTCCGTCTCGAGGAAGCGGTGGCCTTTGATTGGCCAAAGGTGATGAAATTCAGAACTTCATAACCCGAGCTTAAAATCGAGCCTATCGCTTGATAGCTGATTTTGCCGGTTTTTACTTTCTCGTGTACGAAGTCTACAAAGAGAAAGTATTGTAATCGTCAAAAACTTCGAACTCGAGATGTTGACGAATCTCCACGTTTTAGACCTCCCTGAATCCGAAAAACACAATTTTGGAATTATGTCTGTCTGTGAACACGATAACTCGAAAACTATTAGAGCTACGGGAATGAAATTTGGTATGTGGTCTTTAAACATAATTCGTAGGTTTCTATCAAATTTTGGACCAAATCCGTCAACGGGAAGTCTGTCTGTCTGTCCGCGGTCATGCGAACGCTATAACTCAAAAACTTGAATAGTTCGATGGATAAAATTACATACACAGTTTTATCGTCATGAATGTAGGTCCTTATAAAATTGTGGGCCCAATCCGTCGAAAGGTTGACTGTCTGTCAGTCTGTATAACCGCATCTCCAACGAGCCCACTATCTCCACGCGCATGCGTACTGGACGCAATCTTCTGTGCACGATATTTATTGACTCCTGCTTGGCACTTTTTTCATCCGATTCTCCATGCGCATGCGTAGCAATCTGTGCACGTGGAAGGATTATGCGACTTTGTCCCTGAGTCAAGCAAGAGTAGAAATCGGTACGCATTTAATCGAAACGCATTTTTTGGATTTTGATTCTTTACCTAAATATTTTCTGATAGTCACTGGATCCTGGGTTACAATAGGTTCGAATTTTTTTATCCACGCGGGGGGAGGGGAAACAGCACCTTTTTCGAGAATTATACGAGAAAGTTTAGGGGAGACCACTCCCGCTGGTTTATCCGGTTATTGGATTTAAAATAAATAACCGGTTATCACCGGGACAAAAAAAATAACCAAAAAAAACCCGGTTAACAGAAACAAAAAAAAAATGGTTTTCGGTTTAAAAGGGTAGGATTCCCATCCCTACTTCGGATTCTGCAATTTTTACAGATGGCACGACAAAACATGAACAGGTGAGTTCCAGAAACATATATTCAATTTTCCAGAAGAATTTCTTTTCCGGCATCAATCAGGTTCTATTGTTGGCACTTAAGATAGATTTTATTGTATTTGCTTCTCCCTCCACAAACCTAACCTAGGCAAAAACGGTACTTACGTATTAACGCTACCGAGGCTACAGATTGGCGGTAATGCGCCAATAAAGAGCAATCTTGTTTACAAAAACCGCCAAATTGGCGGCACTTAAAAACCGCCAAATTGGCGTTAATACGTAAGTACAAAAACCGCCAAATTGGCGGCACTTAAAAACCACCAAATCTGTAGCTGCGGTGGCGTTGGCGGCACTTAAAAACCGCCAAATTGGCGTTAATACGTAAGTACAAAAACCACCAAATTGGCGCCACTTAAAAACCGCCAAATTGGCGTTAATACGTAAGTACAAAAACTGCCAAATTTGGCGGCACTTAAAAACCGCCAAATCTGTAGCCTCGGTGGCGTTAATACGTAAGTACCGCAAAAACTTTGTGACTTGGCAGACCAGCGTTATGTAGATAGTTGAAACTAACCTGCCATTTTTGTACAGATTTTACCTTTGGAAATTCATACAGTGAATCCTGATCTATACCATGAAAAACTTTTCTAATGGCATTTGCAAAATATTCATACAACATATCCGATAAAACTCGGTGTTTCCGCGGTATTTAAAGAAATGAAAACCGTATTGACAAGAGTAATAAGAATCATTTCATTCATTTTCGTACAATGTTAATTTCTTCTCCAAATTAACGAAAGCTTATATTTACAGGGATTATGACTTCATAAGTAATAAAGAAAAAAAATAAGTAGTTTGGGGGGAAGATATAACATATTCTGCTTATTTTTGCTTTCCTTGCAAGTAAATAATATATAATCTGATTTTTTTTCAATCGGTATAAATGAAAGTACTATCTCATCGAAGGACACGGAATTTCCTTTTTAATAAAAGAAGAGACTAGGTGAATAACCTAGATTGTTAACTGTTTCAATAAAAGCTCTCCTTTCACAGAAAATGCGGCGTTTTAAGGAAATAAATGTCCCGTTACATGGTTTCTTGTTCATTTGTGAAACCCTTTCCGCACGACAGACAATCACGCGCATTAATATCTTCAATAAAGAAAGTAATACGGATGCAAAAACGGACTCGTGAAGTCCTTTTCATAGATTTCTTCTTGTTTTGTCCATTTTTAAGTAGACCTTGAACAGGATAAAATAGCTCTATTCAATGTACCATTATGTTGGAGATGAAGCCTTTATCGTTTTTTCTGAACCAAACCTGTCATTCAGAGCGATAGGCCTTTCTTTGGAAGGTTACTCTCTCTTTGTCTGAGTTAAATAATGCTTTGAAAGGATTCGATTTGAGCCAGAGTTTTTATGCTTCGCAGTTATGACAATCACGTGGAAGGTAATTTTCGAAAGAAGAGAAAATTAATTCCTTTCGAAGCAATCAAAAGGAATAATTAACTTTTTTCTTTCTCCTCCAGCTTCCAATTTCAGTCTACAGATATACAGAATTTTTAATAACATAGCGTGATGAGCCGTAAAGAATCGCTTAATGATATGACGTCACAGTCACGAGACAAACATAGCTGTGTATCATTGCCGGATTGTTAAATAGGCAAAGTAGGCAACTGCTGTATGGGCTCCGCAACTTTAGGGGGCACCGAGAGATTTTTTTGCAGTACTTTTAGAATAATTAAATTTTGTGTTTTCATTTAATTTACACTCGGCCGTGCACTCAAATTTATTCAAATTAAAATCAAGTATCTTTTAAGTTTTGGAACATTATTCTAACAATATTCCGAATTAGTTACCTTTTGCGAATTTTATATTATGTTGTTTCATAAATTAAAAAAAATATGTTGCTTTCTAATTTAAAAAAATGTCCGAAACTATAATTAAATAGTATTTAGATTGTGTTAAAAAAAAATTTGAGGTGAAAACGTCTTTCCGCTCGTTACAGTGATAGTCGGCCGAACTTTCTTGTGTGACAAAATACAGTCAGATTTGAATCGCTAATAACTACGAGACTAATAATGCGAAAAGAATGGTTGACCCCACAACGGATAGATCGTATCTGTAACAGTTTGTCGCATAGTATTTGTTTTGCCTGTGACGTAAACGTACCAGTGTAGGCGCATGCGCGTGATTGTTGTGAATTAGCTTTATGTAAGATCATAAATAAGTGTAGCGTGGAAACGCGTTTAGCAGGTAGGTTGATTCTGGTGTCATTTTAAAGAGCTTGAGGAGTATTACTAAGACCCAAAGTGAGACTTTAAGAATATTTATCAGAATATAAATAAAAATCGGTATTTAATTGTAAATTTATAACTCCGCATGTTTTTTGATTATAACATGCAGAGTTTTCTTTCGAATTGTACGAAACTTACAGAATACTTCACAATACGTAAAAGAAACATTGTATTAAAATTTGAATTCAAAAATTTGAATATTACGGTAAATATGAGCATTTGTAGTAAATAATGTTTTACTGCGCATACGCGAAATGTAGTTCTATATACTGTCAACAGATAGCGCCATCAAAAGCTACTCTAAATAAAACATAAGAAGTTCGGGTCCTATAAACCACAAGTTTATCGCATGTAGCAAGGGTCTGCGGTAGCTTGTGAATAATCTATTCTGTAACCATTATACTACTCAGTTTAAATATTGTATTAAAGAGATTGATAATTAAATTACATATTAATACGAAACACTTGTTATATGATTTTATCCCGAAGTTTTCACGAAAAATCTAGGCGCGGTCCCGAACTTCTTATGTTTTATTTAGAGTAGCTTTTGATGGCGCCATCTGTGGACAGTATATAGAACTACATTTCGCGTATGCGCAGTAAAACATTATGTACTACAAATGCTCATATTTACCGTAATATTCAAATTTTAACACAATCTTTCTTTTACGTATTCTCAAGTATTCTGTAAGTTTCGTACAATTCGAAAGAAAACTCTGCATGCTTTAATTTAAAAAGATTGGGAGTTTCAAATTTTCAATTTAATACCGATTTTTACTTATATTCTGATAAATATTTTTATTGTCTCGCTTTGTGTTCTAGTAACACTCCTCAAGCTGTTTAAAATGACACCAGAATCAACCTCCTAGCTAAACGCGTTTCCACGCTACACTTATTTATAACCTTACATAAAGCTAATTCATAACAATCACGCGCATGCGCCTATACTGGCACGATGACGCCACATGCAAAACAAATACTATGCGACAAACTGTTACAGATACGATCTATCCGTTGTGGTGTCAACCATTCTTTTCGCATTATTAGTCTCGTAGTTATTAGCGACTCAAATCTGACGGTATTTTGTCACACAAGAAAGTTCGACCGACTATCACTGTAACGAGCGGAAAGACGTTTTCACGTCAAAAAATCTTTTTAATTATCTTTTCTTTTCGGGTGACAATTTGTGAAGGGACTTAAATCGTTCTGCAAAGAATCCTCTTCAGGTTGACGTAATTGAACCAAAATATGATACAACCCTATATTTATTGGTTGCATGTGTACAGGTACATATTGTGTTTGCATGCGCTGAGACGGTCAGACAGATATAATTCCAAAATTATAATTTTCCGGATTGACCAAGGTATAAAGCGTCAATTTTCATCAAAGTTTCAATTGTTGAGTTTTTGACGATTACAAAACCTTCTCTGTGTAAAATTAATATATATAACTTGCTTTTAAAAACTTAAATTCGTTTTAAAATCCTAAAGTTCTTTAAAATGCAGTACATCGGCATTAATTCAATCCTCAGACATTTGGCACTGTTCACACAGATTAGTTCACAGTAATATGTATGTCAGATGATGCATGATGTTTAAACACATTGCTTGTCATGACTCATAAATGAAAGATAATGCTTTGTGTAGACTAGTCAAGTCATTCATATGTGAATGATAATATCTGAATTATTTGCGGTCGCGACTTTCATAAGGGCATTGCGTCATCATAAAATACTTATGGAGATCTGAAAACATGTTTTACGGGGAAAGGTGTCGGCTTTCAAATTCAGGGAAAATTATAAAATTAGGAAAAGGACGCTATAGTAATGTAGAAATAATATTTATTGTTGACAAACATAGATTAAGTTTTGATAAAAAAAATAAAAGATATATCTATTTTTGAAGGGGAAATTAGCAGAGTGCAATTAGCAATTATCAGAGTTCGAGAAACTGGTTTAATCATTGTTTATTTTGAACACATAGCATGTAAGACAAAGACACAGACATAAAGAACGTTTTACAAGCACAGTTCAAACTACATCACTAACTGCCTTATACCGGCTCTCCATGAAAAGAATCATGGGATGCAAGTGACGTCACGCAGTGACGTATTATATCATGACATCATCACAATAGCCTGTGATTGGTTAGAAGATTGAATGAGGAGACTGAAGGAAAGTAAACTGCATATAATTTCCAACAATTTTCGATTATAAAACAACAGAAGATTGTAGTTGCTGAGAATCTAAATAATAATAGATAAACAGTCTTCACTCGATTTGCAGCAATCTCTTGTATACGAAAAGTGCATCTTATTCATAGCCTACATATACCAGATTTGCATTCATTTTTTTCACTACCGAGTTTCTGTATTTCGAAATAGGGGAGACGTCATTTTTCCGCACGTTAACAACGGGAAAAGTGACGTCTCCCAACCCAACCGGGGTACCAGAATAGACCCCTCTGTCAGAGATGGTGACAGTAATTTGACGAAGTACATAGTGCGTTACTTGAATTTGGTCTTCCACGTCAAATAAATAGAACAGCAATTATTCTTGAAAGCGCGAATTAGAATTTTTTTTTTGTGGATGGACAATTTAGTCTTGTTCTATTTACATTCTGCTTTCAAGCAATGCGAGGGCTATTTTGGAACGAACCTCGTAATTTTGAACCGCGATCAGATGACGTGGATGTCACCTGAGCTGGCATCCCCTTTCCAAATTTCCGTACCATACCAGCGGGAGGATGTTTGGCCTACCGCTGAGATTTAACGTGCACCAGGCCTACATACACGTTGGATCTTTAGTGGAATCGGGTTTCGAACCAGGAACCCTCCGGTTCCGAAGCCGAGACCTTACCATTAAGCCACCGCGGAAAGTGGAGGTATAAGATACAGAATCAAAACT
>BGPR01001480.1:90835-104060 GCA_013235015.1 Araneus ventricosus | reverse complement strand
AGAGATACAATTAAGATACAATTTCATGCAGAGATACAATTAAGATAAAACTTGATGTCTGGTGAATCAAAATTACATTATTAAAAGATAGGATAAAATAAATTTGCGAGAACTTAATTTTTAGTTTGAGCTGAACCTAGATAAGGAGGCTCATCCACTCTCTTATCAGCAATGAATTTCCTTTCTTTGGCCCGGGATGACGTCAGTTTTTCCGAATTCGTCTGATTTTTACTAATACAACCAAATTCCTCTCGCACTTCAATCAGTGGCGTAAATCTGGAGATTTTGAAGATCCGGATACTAGTCCGGACGTGAGCTTGAAATCCAGATGCATGGTTAGCTTACTTAGACATTATAAAAATCTCACCAGCCTCTAAATTTTCTATGTTTTAAAACTAACTTGGCGGAAATTTTAAGTTCTGCATTCGCACATAAAAGATCAAGGTATTAAAAATACAAATAAAGGTATAAGAAGTATTTTGACTGATATACAAAGTAAGAAAAATATTTAAAGTTTGTAAAATAGGTGTTTTGAGCCCTTTCTTTTTAAAGGAAAAATAATGCAACTTAAGTTGTTTTATGTATATCGGATCAGGTTCATCCACTTCTCATATCCTCTGTTTCTTTCGGTAGATGCTTTTCGGATGAGGATTTTATTCAGAAAAGTCATGTTTTAATTTTTCGTAGAATTCTTGGAGGATTAAACGGAATTCGATTTGACGTACAGCAGTTCTTTTACAACAGCCACGGACAGCCTCTCTCTCTCTCAGCTGTGTCAATAGATCCCATCACGAAAAAATTTGCTCGATGCCAAAGAGCAAACAATAGATTATATTTCATTGTCAGAATGACATAAGCTTTTTACTGTCTCGTATACAAAGTATACAAAGAAAGTATTGTAATCGTCAAAAAATTCGAACTCGAGATTTTGATGAATATCCACGTTTTAGACCTCCCTGAGTCCGAAAAACACTATTTTGGAATTATGTCTGTTTGTGAACACGATAACTCGAAAACTATTAGAGCTATGGGATAAAATTTGGTATGTGATCTTTACATATAATTTGTAGGTTTGTATCAAATTTTGACAAAATCCGTCAACGGGAAGTCTGTCTGTCCGCGGTCATGTGAACACCATACCTAAAAAAACTTGAATAGCTAGATGGATAAAATTTGGTACAGTTTTATCATGAATGTAGGTCCGTATCAAATTTTGGACCAAATCCGTCAAAGGGTTGGTCTGTCTGACTGTATAATCACATGCTTGTAAAAATTATATCTCCTAAACCCTTTGGTTTTAGATAAATAAAAATTGGTATGACGGTTGCTGATATTAATTATAGATCTGTGCCCAAATTTCGTTTCAATTGGTTAAAAAAAGGCGTTCAAATTACATAATTTTTCTAATCCGATTCTCCATGCGCATGCGTACTGGTAGCAATCTCTGTGCACGTGGAAACTATGGAGTGAATCACGCCACTTTGTCCTTGAACCGGCAAGAGTGGAGCTAGCAGTGTCATAGATGCGTTTTTATCGGTAGGAATCTCTTTGAATTTGATTTTTTACCTAAATATTTTACAATCGCTATAATCTACACTGAAGAGCCAGAAAAACTGGTACAGGCGTGCGTTTGCAAATAACGGGGGTATGCAACCAATCAACGTAACGGGATACAGTTGGCAGCGCCTATATAATACAACAGGTGTCTGACACAGCTCTTAGATTGGTTACTGCTGCTACAATGGCAGGTTATCAAGATTTAAGCAACTTTGAACGTGGCTTTATAGTCGGCGCACGAGAGAAAGGACAGAGCATCTCCGAGGTAGCGATGAAATTTGGATTTTCGAGTACGACCATTTCGCGAGTGTGCCGTGAATATTTGGTATCCAGTAAAACATCAAATATCTGACATCGATGCGGTCGGAAAAAAACTTTGGAAGAGCGGAACCCTTGACGCCTGACGAGAATCCTTAAACAAGATAGACGTGCAACACTTCTTCAAATTGCCGCGGATTTTAATGGTGGGTCATCAACAGGAGTCGGCGTGCTAAATGTTCAACAGGGTCATCATTGATATGGGCTTTCGGAGCCGAAGGGCCGCTATTGTACCGTTGTTGACTGCACAGCATAAAGCTTTATGCATTGCCTGGGCCCACCAACACAGCCATTGGATTGTTGATGACTGGAAACACGTTGCCTGGTCTGACGAGTCTCGTTTCCAATTGTATCGGGCGGATGGACGTGTACGGATATGGAGAAAACCTCATGAATCCATGGACCCTACATGTCAACAGGGGACTGTTCAATCTGGTGGAGCTTCTGTGATGGTATGGGGCTTGTGCAGTTGGGGTGAAATGGGATCCCTGATACGTCTAGAAACGGCTCTGACAGGTATGTAACCATCCTGTACGATCACCTACATCCACTCATGTCCATTGTGCATTCCGACAGATTTAGATAATTCCGGCAGGACAATGCGACACCCCACACGTCAAGATTTGCTACTGAGTGGCTCCAGGAATACAACTCTGAGTTTAGACACTTCCATAGGCCATCTAAATCTCTAGACATGAACATTATTGAACATATCTGGTATGCCTTGCAGCGTACTGTTCCGAAGAGATCTCCACCACCTATAACTCCTATGGATTTGTGAACTGCCCTGCAGGATCGATGGTGTGAATTGCCTCCAGGATACCTTCAGACATCAGTCGAGTCCATGCCACAACGTGTTGCGGCACTTCTGTGTGCTCGTGGAGGCCCTACTCAATATTAATCAGGTGTACCAGTTTTTCTGGCTCTTCAGTGTACAATGAAAAACCTTCTGATAGTCCTTGAATTCTGGGTTACAGTAGGTTCGTAGTATGTACAGTAGTAGGTACAGTAGTTATTCATGCGAGGGAGGGGAAACGGCACCTTTTTGGGGAAGTGTACGAGAAAGTTTAGGGGAACCACTCCCGCCGGTTCGAATACGTCAGATTGTTCTTGCAACCAAATTTTGCCATTATTACTGGCGTAATTTCTGACATTTTGAAGCTCCGGACACTAGCGCAGAGCTTTAAATTAGAACTGTCCGGACGAAATCCGGATGTATGGTAACCCCTAGCTGTATTTAAAAGTAGACTAAAAACGAGAACTAGAAAACGCATGTTTGTAGAAGGAAAACTTTCATGCACCTACGGATCAATATAAAATTAATAGCCCATTTTCAACAAAGTTCCGCCACGTTCGCAAGCCTGGTACAAGTTAAATCTACTGTGTATGAAAAGTTGCAGAAGTGGTTTTTGGAATCGAGTGATTTCTTCGTCCTTTATGTATTCGTCATTTGACCACGTTTCGGATCATGGTCAGATGACCACTGTGCATCTTCAAAATGGACGTTAATCTCGCTTTACTATGACGGGTAGAATACTTTTTCTTGCCTCTGTTCCTGCATACGACCGGATCTAAAAAAAAGAATCGTACTAAGGAGTGATTGATAATTTTCTTCTAATAGTATGCATTGGATGTATACTAAAAATGATCTCTTAAAACTGAAAACTCAATTATTTTTTAAATGTTATTTAGTGGACATGAAATATTAAAGTTTCAATCATCGCTAAAGAAGACACTTAAATCGGTTCACAGTCGCAAATAATATTAAGGCGCTGTAACATCACTCAGAAATAGCCAATTTTTATATCAAATAAATCAATTATATCAAAAGCTATTGACAAAAAGTTGTTTTATCGTAAAAGCAATTTGAATAACTAACTTTCAAGTTTTTAAAAATAAACAATCGCAAACATTTACATTACGCGCAATCTGTGCCTCGAGATAAATGCATCAAAACACTGGTAAAGCTGTTTTGACTCACAATTTGATTACAAGACTGACGCCTGAAAACAATTCGTTACAGCGCTTATGCACTTGCTAACCGACCGATTCGTGAGCCTTTCGAAAAGATTTTCACAATGAACAAACTGCGAACGATGGGAAAGGAGCAAACCCGTATCGACCCATTAATCATCGCTTACCAGTAGAGGTTAGTCTTCAGAATACGCCTGGGTTTGCACATTTGACCTGGCTGATTCCAAGGAGATTGGCAAACTATACTCGAACAGACGTAAACTGCGAATCCCGTTTGTGTTCGCCGAATAACCAACAGGATTTGCTTCATCTTGAACGGTTAGCGAACTGTTCGTGTCGAACTTAAAACCCCGTCCACACCTGGGAATCAGCTGCTGGAGGACGGTTCACGAACCGTTCGCCAGCAGCTGTAAGGTCTCGGTTCCGGGTTGGAAACCAGATCCCATCGAAGAATCCTATCATCTGATATCGAGCTGTCAAAGGTCCTCATGCTGGTGTCGTCCTTTTAGTCTGACCGTGTTTCAAAATTGCGAGGGATGGCACCAAAATAGCCCTCGTCTTGCTTCGAAAACGGGGTGTTAATGTAACAAATTAAACTATCCAAAATGTATCTTGCATTGTTTGGATCTCATTTTAACCGTTTATTTACTGACGGTCAGTGGCGAATCCGGGGGAGGAACTATGATGCTGCAGCCCCCCAGAGTGAGACCATAAATCTTTATTTTATTAATCACTACAACTGTTTTTCTTGATATACCTTTTAAAAAAGTGTCATTTCTTCCTGGGTTTTGACAGGAACGAAAATTGTGTTTTTTATTAAATTGTCGAAAGTATTGTAGTGTTCTTTATGATTCTTATTGTCAGGTGAGTGAAATCTGTAAAGCTTACATAAGCCATAAGGTTTGACATTCGTCACGACTATACAAAACTTTTTATACCTCCGCCCCCCCCCCCCTTCGACCGAAATCATGGATTCGCCACTGCCGATAGTACTTATAAACATGACCAAAGTAGTATTTTTATCTTCGTAATTTGACCGTTTTTCCTGACAGTATTCAGATGAATACGAGGAATGTAGTTCCGGTAGCTAGCAGTAAATGGCAGATGAAGAAAAAAATTAACTTTTTAAATGCTTAATCGAATTAATTAAATTCTTTTATTTAATTTAAAAAAAGTTTTTGCATCTTTCCTGGGGTTATTCTGCATTAAAACGTATCGAATGATGCCAAAATAAAATTGAAAAGTTGCTGGTAAGTTAATTCGATAAATAAAGGGTTAAGGAAATTTTAGAAAAAGTTGAGTGTGTTCAGTTTTCTTCCTTATTACTATAGTCCGACCTCGAAAATCCGGAAACCGGACGATTTTTTTTCAACTCGTGACAAGAAAAAAATTAGCTAAATAAATTTGAACCTAGAACGCTTGAGGCAAGATGCGAAAATTCCAGTCATTATATTCATTTTAAACTATTTCTTTGTCTTTCTATCATTTTTCAATGTTTCTTTATGTTTTTGTTTAAAACGTGTTTTTACATGGAGTTGTTGGAATTGACATCAACGTGTAGATCAGCATACGTCTGACATTTGCGCATGCGCAAACGTCAGAGGCGTTACCAAGGCAGCCATTTGCCGTTACCTTGCGACTCCCTGGTCTGTTTTGAAGACGTCTGCACATGCGCACTTAATTATGACGTAACTTACCTACACGGTGACATCAGAACTTTGACATCACTATTGGTTTAAGTAAGATATCTAAAATGCGGAAATTCCGAAATCCGGACCTTCCAAATTCCCGAGCAGTCTGGATTTTCGAGGTTGTGCTGTATATGTTTGGCACAGCATTGCATATTTGATTAATGTGCCATAAAATCCGAAATCTCGTCTCGTTTTACTAGGAAATTAAGTAAAAAGTAACATGTTTACAAATATGACCTTGGGGTGTGCTGGCCTAGTGGTAAGGTCTTGGCCCCGATGCCCGAGGGCTCCAAGTTCGAAACCCGACTCCACTGGCGATCCACCGCGTATGCGGGCCCGTTGCACGCCGAATTATATGTAGTGGGTGCAAACGCCCACCCGCTGGTGTGTATCTCAAAAAATATACTAAATCCTGTTTACAAATGGAGTGGCAGAGACAGTGGGACAAAGAAATAAACTTCACAGCATTAAACCTATTATTGAGAACTGGTCAGAGAATGTTAACCTTGAAAGGGGCTCAATTCTGACCATTGGTTTCAGGGACTCATTCTTCCTCCTTTCATACCAGATTTACCCACCGTCATCTTTTGCTGGGTGAGCCAGCTCCTACTTGCCCGCACTGTAGCTGTACTACGTCTGTAAAACACATCCTCACTGAATGCACGCATTTTAAATTCCATCGTTTGTGATTTTTTAACACGAGCTCACCTAGAACCACAATGATTGGTCGGCACCCTCACATTTACCTTTTCTGATTTTTAAAAATCTCCGGTTTTTATCTACATATTTAAACAACTTGTTCTGACTATTTTGCGCATTGCCCATTCTTACCTCTTGTCGCTGAATAAGCATGTGACTTTATTTTCTGCATTTGACATTTATAGATTGTTTTTATATCTGCTCTCTACCTTTTCACATATTACTATCTGGTTTGGCGCAGCATGGCCAAATACTGGTCCTTGCGCCATAAATCCCCAAATAAACCAAACCCACTGGTGTGGAAGCTTCTAGGGGGTTTGCCAGCTCGGGTGCCGTTCTCGTCATTAACCCTAGAATGGTAACGTTACTTCTCAGTTTGAATGAAAAAAGGAGTCCATTTGACTCAACGTTACCATTGCAGGGTTAAATACCTTTTTAATTTTCAAAACTACGAGGTCTGTCTCAAATTAACCCTCGTGTCGCTTCAAGACGCGACGTTGATGTAACTAAACTACAAAGATGACCTTAGTATCCTCGTTGGCATTCAAGTTGAAAATACCATATGCTTTTTTTAATGATAGCCTTTATTCACCTGCGAGTTGCCATCACCTTTAAGGAAAGTATGTTATAGGTTTATATTTTTTGTTTCATTAATTTGAACACCATCACTCCAAGTAAAATATATTTATATGCAGGTCAGCATACAAGTAGGTAAATTAATGCACTGACATCATACAAAAGATAATTTTTGAAATTTTTAAGATGACGGATTTTTTTTTTCAATTATTCTAAGACAACGCCTAAAAACATCGAAATTATGAAATTAAAAGACAAACTGTTAGAGTAAAAGGTAATTTTGAATTTCTTTTGAATATTATTATTGGTGAAAATGTTAGGTCAGGAGAAAACTTCAGATTTTTATTCGGCAAGTGGCCAAATCGTGTTCCTCTTCAGTCAGCGTTAATCTTGAAGTTTCTTAATCAGCATTAAAAAGTCATGAATCAGCCGCTTTTCTGCTGATTATCTGTGATTGGACGCTACCTAGAAAATTCTACGTAATTCTGCTAAAAGGCTGAAAGTTTCACAACTAAATGACCCCAGAAAATAGATGATGCAAATTTAAACAGAAATCTTAAATTACTTTTTCGAAATCTAGAAACTGCTTTCAATCTAGTATTGGCATATCATCGACTGAGCCTCTGTCTTGCATTGCGATTCAACTAACTTGTAAATACTGTTCTTTATCTTTTCAGTAAATATGTTGCCACATGTTTATTAATTAGATTTATCAAATGTTTTCAGAGGATAAACTCTCTTGCTTATTTGCAAGTCTGTTGTCATCAATCTACACGGCTTCAAACCGGTGTATTTAACCAATGTGTTAGAAAAGTTTATTGCGGTAGACTCGGCATTTTGATCCTAAATTTTTCAGTTTCGGTTCTCTTTCTCAACAATAGAATTTCCGCTTGCAAAATCCGATAAAGGTTAAAACGTTGCACTGCACGGTCAAGAAATTTTTTTCAAAAAAGTTAGTACTTACAATGCTTATGAGACTGATGTTTAGGGACTACTTAAACCCTTAAAAGCCCGATTTTTTAAAAAATTGGTTTTAAAATATTTTTTGCCTTTCATTTTTTGAATAAAACATGGGAAAAATACTTTTAAAAAAATTCCTATTTTATGTATGGTTTATGGCTAAAAACCAGTTTGTTACCAACTGACAACACTGGGTTTTATTTCAGAAAAAAATGCCCTTCATAAAATTCTATAATGTCAAAGAGGAATTTTTACAAATAATAATACGGGTAAGAATTTTCCTTCAACGTTGTAGAATAAAATATGGCATTCTCAATCGTACAAATATAAAAAGATGCAGCCTCAAGTAAAAAACATCAATTAATTTTTATTTTTTTACCTGCATTCAGGCTGCCACCTACATGTTGTAAATTGATTTAATAAAGATTTTAGAACGTATCAGATTGGCAACAACAGACATTAGTTTCAGTCTTATTTTAAAGATGTTAGTAGACAAAATTGGGTATGTTGCGTAAAGGCGACACGTGGCATATAAGAGTCGAGAGGCTCGCGGATAGTAAACATTTTAACGAGCTGCAAAAATAGACGGGCACATTGATTTTACATTGAATCGAAGAAATTGAAAGGTACACCGTTCATGTCGTTTTCCATCACAAAAACATCACCGGGAGTGGTCTCCTCTAAACTTTCTTGTATACTTTCCCCAAAAGGTGCTGTTTCCCCTCCCCATGGATTGTAGATTATAGTGATTGTAAAATATTTAGGTAAGGAATCGAATTCAAAGAGATGCGTACCGATTAAAACGCATCTATCACACACTTCTAGGTTCCACTCTTGCCGGCTCAAGGACAAAGTGACGTAATCCTTCCACGTGCGCAGAGATTGCTACCAGTACGCATGCGTATGGAGAATCGGATTAGAAAATTAATTATGCAATTTGAACGCCTTTTTTAACCGAATGGCAAAAAAATTGGACAAAAAGCTACATTTAAGGTAAGAAGGCCACATACCAAATTTCATTTATCTAAGTAATTTTGTTAAGAAGTTATTACAATTAAAAATATGCCATTATACAGACCGAAAGACAATCAACCCTTCGACGGATTTGGTCGAAAATTTGACGCGGACCTACATTCATGATAAAACTGTGTACTAAATTTTATCCATCTAGCTATTCAAGTTTTTGACTTATAGTATTCACATCAACGCGGACAGACGGATTTTGTCCAAAATTTGATATAAACCTACAAATTGTGTGTCAAGATCACATACCAAATTTCATCCCCGTAGCTCGAATAGTTTTAGAGTTATCGTGTTTACAGACAGACAGACATAATTCCAAAATTGTGTTTTTCGGACTCAGGGAGGTCTAAAACGTGGAGATTCGTCAAAATCTCGAGTTCGAATTTTTTGTCTATTACAATACTTTCTCTTTGTATATACTTCGTATACGAGAAAGTAGTGCATGCTATAGCATTCACGTGCGCAGTCTGTTCATCAGTTTATTATCTGTCCCTAGTGCACGGGTCTCGTACTGTGCGTGTTTTCTTTTGTGTGTTTATCTTTTGATGTTTTGGTGTCCTTGATGTCTTGTTTGTTTTGATGTTCTTAATGTTTTGTCTTTTTAATATTGAATATTTTTAGTGATGTTAGTGTCATTTATTGTAATTTTTGATTTCTCTGGCGGCCTATTTCCAGCCTTGGACCCTTTAGAATAGGCCGGGCTGCTGCGAGTCTTAAATAAAAAATTCACGTGCGCAAACGTGTTAAAATGCGGATACCCGTTGAATAAAATCAATTCGCTGGACCAAATTGGTCAACGGAAAGGGGCACTATTCAGGACCGGATTATCGAATAAACCAGCGGGAGTGTTCTCCCCTAAACTTCCTCGTATACACCTAACACATGTAGAGAAAGAAGTAAGCTAAAGGGCAGTGAAACGAACAAGAACCAATAACGCAGTGGAGGAAAAAAAAATAAGCGAAACGTCATACCACGATTTCCGAAGGTCGTCCAACGCGGAAGTGGAATTAGAAGCCGGCGTGATTATCAATAGAGCTGGGTGTAAGATAAAGAAAACGAAATTCGCAATTTGAACGCCTTTTTTTTAACCGATTGACACAAAAATTAAACATATCTACCATTAAGACAAGAAGCCACATACCAAATTTCATTCATCAAAGTAATTTTTTAAAGAAGTTATTGCGTTCAAAAGTATGTGATTTTAGACAGTCATTCCTTTGACGGATTTGGTCGAAAATTTGATACAAACCTACATTCCTGATGATAAAAATGTGTACCAAATTTTATCCACCTAGCTATTTAAGTTTGTGAGTTATCGCGTTCACATTAACACGGACATACAGACTTCGCTTTGACGGAGTTTGTACAAATTATGTGTAAAGACCACATACCAAATTTCATCCCCATAGCTTTAATAGTTTTTAAGTTATCGTGTTCAGACACAATTCGAAAATTGTGTTTTTAGGACTCGGGAAGGTCTAAAACGTGAAGATTCATCAAAATCTCGAGTTCGAATTTTTTGACGATTACAATGCTTTCTCTTTGTGTACTGCGTATACGAGAAAGTAAAAACAAGCAAGTGCCGAGGGGCCCTTCAATTTTGGGATTCCTCGATTTTTTTTTGCGGCATTTTCAGAATAACATAACTTTGTCATTCCATTTATCATGTACTCGAATAATTCAAATTAAAATCAAGTACCGTGTAAATTACAGAAAATTATACTTGTGATTTTTTTCGTATTTTCAAATTCGCTTGCAGGTGAATGAGGTCTTTTGCATCCGCCCAACTCGCGAGGCAACAACGCTGGCAAACTTTGCATTTAAGTACAGGGTGTCCTAGAGTTATTATACACATCACGAAATTATATAAAATAAAAGCTAGAACATACAGAAACGAAATATCTTGACTAACTTATTATAGAACTACAAAAGTTAACAAATATTGATGCGAGATTCCTTGATTGCGTGCTGTATGTCCAACCAATACGCGATTCCACGCCTGTGTTTGCAAGCATCTGAGAAGCTACCGAATGAATAGCAGCTGTGATACGGTGGTTCAGTTCCTGCATATTAGCGCAAGACATCCGATATAATCTTTCACAAGATCCACCATGAAAAAATCCAAGGGATCAAATTCTATTGTTCGGATGGCACGGTTCAATTTTTGAAGTGTTTGAATTTTTCTCGTACAATAGACATCAGACTACACCCATCTCCATCATATTGAATTCTGGGAATAAACACTGTTGTGAAACAAAACTTTAGGACCCTTATTAGTAATAGGAAACATCGGGACAACCTGCTGTTCCTAGTTATTTGTTGGCAAACTTTTTGTAAAGTATCCAATAATTCTCGGACACTCTGTATTTGGAATTTGTTAAAAAAAATTTTGTAATTGTTTTTGCTATTTTGCTTAAAATCTCTTTTAAATTTAAAAAAAGTGGCGGGAGGCTGTCTTTTCAAACAGCCGCTGATAATAAAGGCGTAGGACTACTTTACTCGCGTGACTCTTTTGTTTCTCGAAGTTTCTACCCTTTATCTCTAAAATAAGACATTAGTTATGTTTTTAACATTAGTTACCGAGATATAGAGGATCTCGCATACCAAGTTTTGTGGCGTTTTGGCGTGTGGATCAAATTCCTTCCTGGGACCCCAATGGGAGGAACGTAGTCCTACGTTAAAATGAGATACACTAAAACGAGCTCTCCCGAAGATGGCCCATGATTAAATGTTAAATTAATGTAACCCGTTGTTGTATTTCGGTTTGTCGTAATATTTTTTTCTTAAATGGATATTAGAGTAAAATTAATACAAAATATCCGATTTTAGAACTTTGTAAGGGGAATGAGGGGCCCCGAAACTTGCATTGCCTAACGGCTCGTATAGTCTGTGTAAATAAAATAGGTGTCTCAAGGTCACGCGATTTTCCCACTCTACACACTTCCCCCTCTCCGTTACCATGATTTGGGCAAATCTTGCTTTTACCCCACGCCAGTACGTTTCGCTAAGAGGGAGAAAGCGGAAAGCTTTCGAAACTCCTTAACTGCCGTGTAAACCAGCGGGAGTGGTCTCCCCTAAACTTTCTCGTATAATCCTAACACATGTAGAGAAAACTGGAATAATAAAAGACGTCAAATAAACTTCCGTCGCAAGTAAACCAAAGTTGGAACCACGCGTGGTTTGAAGGATCAAAACAAATTCAAATCCCCTGCTCATTCTTTTGCGCAACAGGACCTGGCGAGACTCCCTAAATGTTTGCTTCCTTACAAAATCACTCCAGAATTGGTTTCGGAGCGTCCCTTCCTTGCACAGGCATTGCCACCAGTAGGCATGCGCATGCTTCCATGTTGGAAGATTATGAACCGTTTGTTGGTTAAATGTTTATTCTGCAATTTTGTATTTTGCCCGTTTGGGTTTTGTAACCTTTCTGTTTTTGAAAAATAAATGCTGTTTCCGGTGGGCTGGTGTTCTCCTGCTGTCCTCTGGAGGCGGGGATGGCTCTCTTTCCCCGGCGGCCCTTGTGGTGTCTCACACCCTAACGGGTAGGCCGGTCGCCGTGGGTTGGGTGGTTGGGTAGTAGGCATGCGCAGGGAGTTAGTTTCAAAACTGAACAAATATGCGATTATACAGACCGACAGTCAACCCTCTGACGGATTTGGCCCAAAATTTTATACGGACCTACATTCATGACGATAAAACTGTGTATAAAATTTTATACATCTTGCTTTTCAAGTTTTTGAGTTATAGCGTTCGCATGACCCCGAACATACAGACAGACAGACTTCCCGTTGACGGATTTTGTCCAAAATTTGATAGAAACCTACAAATTATGTTTAAAGACCACATACCAAATTTCATCCCCGTAGCTCTAATAGTTTTCGAGTTATCGTGTTCAGACACACACATAGACACACACATAGACACACACATAGACACACACATAGACACACACATAGACACACACATAGACATAACACCGCAGCATACCCCCGAACTCGGCGCCTAAACGGCACCCTGTCGGTTGGATGAGTATGTGTGAAACTTTATTTAAAAACAAAAAAAAAAAAAAATAAAAAAAAAAAAAATAAAAATTACAACATTAGAATATAAATACACTTGAAAGGGAACATAATTACATGAACAAAGAAGAATAAAAAACACAGTGAGGATTACAATCCGAGTATTATAATAGAAATTTACAAGGGGAGTTATCAAATTTGAGTGCAGTGAAAGGGTTGAATGTTTCATTTAGTTACATTTTTTCATACAGTTGGAGCTTCATGATTCGGGGCTGTTAGTGTTGTTCGATGCGACGAAGAAGAAGAATTGAATAATGTAACACAACCGGTTATATGATGAAAATTGTCGCGACCATCCTACAAATCGTGGGACTGGTTTTTGTTCTCTCTTGATATTTATACTGAGGG
>BGPR01001480.1:53008-85835 GCA_013235015.1 Araneus ventricosus | reverse complement strand
TTCTTGGGTTTTGACAGGAACGAAAATTGTGTTTTTTTTTTTTAACTTGTCGAAAGTATTGCAGTGTTCTTTACGATTCTTATTGTCAGGTGAATGAAATCTGTAAAGCTTACAGAAGCCATAAGGTTTGATATTCGTCACGACTATACAAAACTTTTTATACCTCCGCCCCCCCCCCCTTCGACCGAAATCATGGATTCGCCACTGCCGATAGTACTTATAAACATGACCAAAGTAGTATTTTTATCTTCGTAATTTGACCGTTTTTCCTGACAGTATTCAGATGAATACGAGGAATGTAGTTCCGATAGCTAGCAGTAAATGGCAGATGAAGAAAAAATTAATTTTTTAAATGCTTAATCGAATTAATTAAATTCTTCTATTTAATTTAAAAAAAGTTTTTGCATCTTTCCTGGGGTTATTCTGCATTAAAACGTATCGAATGATGCCAAAATAAAATTGAAAAGTTGCTGGTAAGTTAATTCGATAAATAAAGGGTAAAGGAAATTTTAGAAAAAGTTGAGTGTGTTCAGTTTTCTTCCTTATTACTATAGTCCGACCTCGAAAATCCGGACTTCTAAAATCCGGAAACCGGACGATTTTTTTCAACTCGTGACGAGGAAAAAATTAGCTAAATAAATTTGAACCTAGAACGCTTGAGGCAAGATGCGGAAATTCCAGTCATTATATTCATTTTAAACTTTTTGTCTTTCTATCATTTTTCAATGTCTCTTTTATGTTTTTGTTTAAAACGTGTTTTTACATGGAGTTGTTGGAATTGACATCAACGTGTAGATCAGCATACGCCTGACATTTGCGCATGCGCAAACGTCAGAGGCGTTACCAAGGCAATCATTTGCCGTTACCTTGCGACTCCCTGGTCTGTTTTGAAGACGTCTGCACATGCGCTCTTAATTATGACGTAACTTACCTACACGGTGACATCAGAACTTTGACATCACTGTTGGTTTAAGTAAGATATCTAAAATGCGGAAATTTCCGAAATCCGGACCTTCCAAATCCCCGAGCAGTCTGGAGTTTCGAGGTTGTACTGTATATGTTTGGCACAGCATTGCATATTTGACTAATGTGCCATAAAATCCGAAATCTCGTCTCGTTTTACTAGGAAATTAAATAAAAAACATGTTTACAAACATGACCTTGGGGGTGTGCTGGCCTAGTGGTAAGGTCTCGGCCCCGATGCCCGAGGGCTCCAAGTTCGAAACCCGATTCCACTGGCGATCCACCGTGTATGCGGGCCCGTTGCACGCCGAATTATATGTAGTGGGTACAAACGCCCACCCGCTGGTGTGTATCTCAAATATACTAAATCCTGTTTACAAATGGAGTGGCAGAGACAGTGGGACCAAGAAATAAAATTCACAGCATTAAACCTAATATTGAGAACTGGTCAGAGAATGCTAACCTTGAAAGGGGCTCGATTCTGACCATTGGTTTCATTTCAGGGACTCATTCTCCCTCCTTTCCGCATTGGGCATACCAGATTTACCCACCGTCATCTTCTGCTGGGTGAGCCAGCTCCTACTTGCCCACACTGTAGCTGTACTACGTCTGTAAGACACATCCTCCCTGAATGCACGCATTTTAAATTCCATCGTTTGTGATTTTTTAACACGAGCTCACCTAGAACCACAATGATTGGTCGGCACCCTCACATCTACCTTTTCTGATTTTTAAAAATCTCCGGTTTTTATCTACATATTTAAACAACTTGTTCTGACTATTTTGCGCATTGCTCATTCTTGCCTCTTGTCGCTGAATAAGCATGTGACTTTATTTTCTGCATTTGACATTTATAGATTTTTATATCTGCTCACTGCCTTTTCACATATTACTATCTGGTTTGGCGCAGCATGGCCAAATACTGACCCTTGCGCCATAAAGCCCCAAATAAACCAAACCCACTGGTGTGGAAGCTTCTAGGGGGTTTGCCAGCTCGGGTGCCGTTCTCGTCATTAACCCTAGAATGGTAACATTACTTCTCAGTTTGAATGAAAAAAGGAGTCCATTTGACTCAACGTTACCATTGCAGGGTTAAATACATCTTAATTTTCAAAATAACGAGGTCTGTCTCAAATTAACCCTCGTGTTGCTTCAAGACGTGGCGTTAATGTAACTAAACTACAAAGATGACCTTGGCATCCTCGTTGCCATTCAAGTTGAAAATACCATATGCTTTTTTTAATGATTGCCTTTATTCACTTGCGAGTTGCCATCGCCTTTAAGGAAAGTATGTTATAGGCTTATATTTTTTGTTTCATTAATTTGAACACCGTCACTCCAAGTAAAATATATTTATATGCAGGTCAGCATACAAGTGGGTAAATTAATGAACTGATATCATACAAAAGATAATTTTTGAAATATTTAAGATGACGGATTTTTTTTTCAATTATTCTAAGACAACGCCTAAAAGCATCGAAATTATGAAATTAAAAGACAAACTGTTAGAGTAAAAGGTAATTTTGAATTCCCTTTGAATATTATTATTGATGAAATTGTTTGGTCAGGAGAACTTGCGATTTTTATTCGGCAAGTGGCCAAATCGTGTTCCTCTTCAATCAGCGTTAATCTTGAAGTTTTCTTAATCAGCATTGAAACATTATGAATCAGCCGCTTTTCTGCTGATTATCTGTGATTGGACGCTACCTAGAAAATTCTAAGTAATTCTACAAAAAGGCTGAGAGTTTCACAACTAAATGACCCCAGAAATAGACGATGCAAATCTAAACAAAAATCTTAAATTACTTTTTCGAAATCTAGAAACTGCTTTCAGTCTAGTATTGGCATATCATCGACATCTGTTTTGCATTGCGATTCAACTAATTTATAAATACTGTTCTATCTTTTCAGTAAATATGTTGCCACATGTTTATTAATTAGATTTATCAAATGTTTTCATAGGGTAAACTCTTGCTTATTTGCAAGTCTGTTATCAGCAATCTACACGGCTTCAAACCGGTGTATTTAACCAATGTGTTAGAAAAGTTTATTGCGGTAGACTCGGCATTTTGATCCTAAATTTTTCAGTTTCGGTTCTCTCTTTCTCAACAATAGTATTTCCGCTTGTAAAATCCGATAAAGGTTAAAACGTTGCACTCTACGATCAAGAGACTTTGTGCAAAAAATTTAGTAGTTATAATGCTTATGAGACTGATGTTTGGGGACTACTTAAACCCTTAAAAGCCCGATTTTAAAAAAATTGGTCTTAAAATGTTTTTGACTTTCATTTCTTGAATAAAACATGGGAAAAATACTTTAAAAAATCCTATTTTAAGTATGGTTTATGGCTAAAAAACAGTTTGTTATATACCAACTGACAACACTGGGCTTTATTTCAGAAAAAAAACCCTTCATAAAATTCTATAGTGTCAAACATAGATGAATTTTATTAAATACTAATACGGATAAGAATTTTCCTTCAACATTGTAGAATAAAATATGGCATTCTCAAGCGTACAAATATAAAGATGCAGCCTGCATAAAAACCAATCCCACTATAGACGCCTATGGGGAGTATTTTCGATGCCAATATTTGGCGATATTTCGCTTTTTTTGGCGAGAAATGCTTTGTAAAGTTTTTCTATTTCGACGACGACCGAGAGATGCAATCTGTTATAAGGATGTAAACATTTCTACTTTGTAGTTTTTTTTTGTGTGCATGTGTGTGACTTAAAGTAGAATGAATTCCTTCTCGAGTGTCTTAAAGTTGAAAATAATTTGTTATTAGTTGTTAATTGTAAATAAAGATGGAAGGTTTTCAAAATACGATGAAGAAAAAACTCAGTTTCGCGCCAATCAAAGTAAACACGGAAACCCTAGCAGGCACAATGATCAACTTGGCGTGGTAAAAGACATTCCCATAGGCGCCTATAGTGGGATTGGTTTTTATGCATGCAGCCTCAAGTGAAAAACATCAATTTATTTTTATCAGCACCCAGGCTGCCATCTATATGTCGTAAATTGATTTAATAAAAATTTCAGTATGTATCCTATTGGCAACAACAGGCATTGGAGCTTCAGTCTTCTCAAGATGTTAGAAGACAAAATTGGGTATGTTGCTTAAAGGCAACATGTGGCATTTAAGAGTCACGAGACTCGCGGATAGTAAACATTTTAACGAGTAGACAGACAATTTGTTTCTACATTGAATCGGAGAAATTGAAAGCTGCACCGTTCATGTTGTTTTCCGTCAAAATTAAAATGAATGCTACAGCATTCACGAGCGCAGTCTTTTCATCTGTAAATCATCTGTTCTGAGTGCACGGGTCTTGTGCTATGCGTGTGTTTTCTTTTGTGCGATTATCTTGTGATGTTTTGGAGTCCTTGATGTGTTGTTTCTTTTGATGTTCTAGTATTTTAATATGCTTAATGTTTTAATATTTAAGGGGGGAGTGCCATTTATTGTAATTTTTTATTTCTCCGGCGGCCTATTTTCAGCCTTACACCCTTTAGGATAGGCCGGGCCGCTGTGAGTGTTAAATAATTAAAAAAATTCACGCGTGCGCAAACGTGTTAAAATGTGGATACCCGTTGAATAAAATCAATTCGTTGGACCAAATTGGTCAACGGAAAGGGGAGCTATTCAGGACCGGATTATCGAATAAACCAGCGGGAATGGTCTCCCCTAAACTTTCTCGTATACTCCTAACACACGTAGAGAAAAAAATAAGCTAAAAGGCAGTTAAACGAACAAGAACCCCTAACGCAGTGGAGAAAAAAATAAGCGAAATATCATACCACGATTTCCGAAGGTCGTCCAACGCGGAAGTGGAATTAGAAGCCGGCGTGATTACCGAAAGGGCTGGGTGTAAGATAAAGAAAACGAAATTAGCAATTTGAACGCCTTTTTTTCTATCTGAATGACACAAAAATTAGACACCAATCTACCATTAAGGTAAGAAGGCCACATACCAAATTTCATTTATCAAAGCAATTTTTTAAAGAAGTTATTGCGTTCAAAAGTATATGATTTTACAGACAGTCGACCCTTCGACGGATTTTGTCCAAAATTTGCTAGAAACCTATAAATTATGTGTAAAGGCCACATACCAAATTTCATCCCCGTAGCTTTAATAGTTTTTTAGTTATCATGTTCACAGACATAATTCCAAAATTGTGTTTTTCAGACTCGGGGAGGTCTAAAACGTGGAGATTCGTCAAAATCTCGAGTTCGAATTTTTTGACGATTACAATACCTTCTCTTTGTATACTTCGTATACGAGAAAGTAAAAATAGGCAACTACCTACGGGGGGCCCCTCAATTTTGGGAGGCCTCGATTTTTTTTTTGCGGCATTTTCAGAGTAACATAACTTTGTTTATCATTCGCTTTATCATGCACTCGAATGATTCAAATTGAAACCAAGTACCGTTTAAATTACAAAACATTATACTTGGGATTTTTTCATTTTCAAATATGCTTGCAGGTGAATGAGGTCTTTTGCAGCTGACTAACTCGCAAGGCAACAAGGTTGGTAAACTTTGCATTTAAGTACAGGGCGTTCTAGAATTATTATACACATCACGAAATTATATAAAATAAAAGCTAGAACATATAGAAACAAAATATATTGACTAACTTATTATAGAATTACGAAAGTTAACAAATATTGATCCGAATTCCTTGGTTGCGTGCTGTATGTCCAACCGATACGCGATTCCACGCCTGTGTTTGCAAGCATCTGAGGAGCTACCGAATGAATAGCAGCTGTGATACTGTGGTTCAGTTCCTGCATATTAGCGCAAGACATCCGATATAATCTTTTACAAGATCCACCATGAAAAAATCCAAGGGATCAAATTCTATTGTTCGGATGGCACGGTTCAATTTTTGAAGTGTTTGAATTTTTCTCGTTCAATAGACATCAGACTACACCCATCTCCATCATATTGAATTCTGGGAATAAACACTGTTGTGAAACAAAACTTTAGGACCCTTATTAGTAATAGGAAAGATCGGGACAACGCTGCTGTTCCTAGTTATTTGTTGGCAAACTTTTGTAAAGTATCCAATAATTCTCGGACACTCTGTATTTGGAATTTGTTAAAAAAATTTTTGTAATTGTTTTTGCTATTTTGCTTAAAATCTCTTTTAAATTTAAAAAAAAGTGACGGGAGGCTGTCTTTTCAAACAGCCGCTGATAATAAAGGCGTAGGACTACTTTACTCGCGTGACTCTTTTGTTTCTCGAAGTTTCTACCCTTTATCTCTAAAATACGACATTGGTTATGTTTTTAACATGTGTAGTTACCGAGATATAGAGGATCTCCCACACCAAGTTTTGTGACGTTTTGGCGTGTGGATCAAATTCCTTCCTGAGACCCCAATGGGAGGAACGTAGTCCTACGTTAAAATGAGATGCACTGAAACCAGCTCTCCCGAAGTTGAACCGTGATTAAATGTTAAAAATTAATGTAACTCGTTATTTCGGTTTGTCGTAATATTTTTTCCTTAAATAGATATTACAGTAAAATTAATACAATATATCCGATTTTAGAACTTTGTAAGGAGAAAGAGGGGCCCCGAAACTTGCATTGCCTAACGGCTCCTACAGTCTGTGAATAAAATAGGCTTTAAGGTCACACGATTTTCCCACTCTACACACTTTCCCCCTCTCCGTTACCATGATTTGGGCAAATCTTCCTTTTACCCCACGCCAGTACGTTTCGCTAAGAGGGAGAAAGCAGAAAGCTATCGACTCCTTAACTGCCGTGTAAAAAAAGTGGCGCTGAAGTCGTGACCTTGAGACGCCTATACTATTTACACAGACTATAGCAGGGTTTAATCCGGCTCTAGCTCTATTCCGAAATGCATACTGGATTCTTTCTACTACGCAGTGAAAAGAAACTCAAAATTCGCCATAATAGGGAAGTAGACAAGAAGCCGAGGGTAGAGCTGCCCCTCTGGGTTTTAAACACTTTGATTTAACTTCACTACTTAAAGTTTGTAAAGATGAATTTTGTAATCAATTTTACCCTCGCTTATGTATTCTCGGTATACGCCATCTTAATATTTTTTTTTTAGAATTCATCGGTTCTGTTTTCCATGCTTTTTTTAAATTTTTTTAAGCACTCTGGCAGTGCGCACGAGATTTTCTATTGCAACTGTTTTCTCCAACTGTGCTCAAGACGCTTAATGCGTTTTACTGCCTTTTAGCTTATTTTTCCTCCACATGTGTTAGGGAGTATACGAGAAGTTTTAGGGGAGACCATTCTTTCTGGTTAACGTTTGTTTTATCAATTTTACCCTCACTTATGTATTCTCGGTATACGCCATTGTAATATTTTTTTAGATTAATAACTTATAATTAAATTTTGATTCGGTACCAGTGGAGCCACCTGGTAGTGGGTTCGAGAAACAATAGATAAGATTGAAAAGTAGAAAACATTTTAAAATATAAAATTTACTGCCGTTTAATACACTAATAAAAAGTATTTTTAAACTGTTTTTAACTAAATTTTAATAGCTTTGCTTATTGGAGTTCATTATTTTGGCAGCATATATTGACCTAAATATACATTAGGAAATTCAGTTATCGTTTGCAAAACGGTTGGTGTGGAACTAGAACACAAACAAAGCATCAAACTTAACGGATGATACCGAAGTCGTGTGAGAATAAACGCACTTTGAAGATAAGTATAAAGATTAGAGATTTAGAGGTTACTTATGATTTTGCTTAAATGTGAAAAGTAGATTATCTATAAAGGAGTGAGATACTGTGTGTCTGACTTATCATGACACAGTACAAATAAAGCAAAGCTTTTCAGTATTGTTGAATTGTGAAAGTAAATATGGTAAATCGATATACATTGATGCGATATCTATTTCATTCTAATCAATCGTTCAATTTATCTAATGGATGTTGGCGAAGTTTTGTGTTTCTATCGTATACGAGATTTTTTTAGGGAATTATGGTGTCTAATATTTAACAAATCTTGCATGCATATCTTAATTTGAATAATAGATATCTGGAATTGTGTATTCCTATCGAATATTATATTCCAGTTGTAATGTTCGGTAAGTGTATTAACTGCTTATAATTATAGAGTTAAGAAAAATGCGGAAACGATTGCATTAAACCCCAGCAGCGATTTTCGTACCCTAGACTTTCTCGTGTACCCCGAAGTTACGCGATAGGTGGGATCGACCAAAAGCGCATATATCGGAATGCAGAATTAATATATGGGATATTTATTCAAAGAAACGGCTAGCAGAACTAATGTTTAAGAGAAAAGTATATGATGAAGATAATAGAAAACAAAAAAGAAATATAAAGGAACAGAAGAAATAAACAATAGCGATAACAATACACCTTTTTACGCTCCCAACGTAGCAGCATCCAGTGATTGCATCAACAAATTGTCCTACAATTAACCAACAAATCACTATAGAATTAAGCAACAAGATTCTCTAACAATTAAAATAATTAAAACACATAAAAGAAAACAATTAGAAAATAAAAGAAAATACAATCAAAATAGAAGAGAACTCGAATGGCGAACTTTTTCAAAGACCTAAAAACCATTTATTTTCTAATTGTTTTCTTTTATGTGTTTTAATTATTAGAGAATTTTTTTGTTTAATTCTATAGTGATTTGTTGATTAATTGTAGGGCAATTCGTTGATGCAATCACTGGATGCTATTGCGTTGGGCGCGTAAAAAGGTGTATTGTTATCGCTATTGTTTACTTCTTCTGTTTCTTCTTTGTATTATTTTTTGTTTTCTATTATCTGTATTTTATTAGAAGCTGCTGCATATGCGCCACTCTGTATAATACAAAAGTTTTAATTAATTTTTAATATCTTTTGTTAAATTTTATTAATTTGCAACTGGTATATGATGAATATAGTTTTTCATACATATGGATACAAAATGGTTCATAATAAAATAAACAAAGCCAGATTTACACATTTTTCGCTCTAGGTCAAAGCGTAAACTTTAAATAGATAAGTTTTCTCTATAGCAATTTTGAAACTTAATTTTTAAATCGATGTTTCGTAAATCACAGTGAATAACTGGCAAATATTTTAGAACTTTAATTGCCATTTTCATATCTCCGCGTGTTTCGCGCAGCATAGATGTAGGGGAAACTAGGGACACTTGACCCTACGGGATTTTCTCAGCTTGTGAGATTATTGGTAATTTTTGTGTGCCATTTTTATCTGACCTTCAGTCACATGGTGATTTTGAGGGGATTTTAATTCCAATCTTAAAAGCCATCGTAATGGTATATAGGCAAATTTGTCATGGGAACCCAAAAGTAAATTTTCACTTTCTTTCCTCAGTGGATTGGATGTTTACTATTGAAGATGTAATAAAATATTTCTGAGTTTTAAGCATTAATTTGATGTATGGCATTATGCGGTATTTTAATTCTAAGCGGCTTAATTTTTTGATTATTTGGAAAAAGCCAAGTTAGGGAGACTTGACCCTATCAAAAAGCTGCTGTAGCCGACCGAAGAGCATTTTGTGGTTGGAATCAGTTTGCTACGTGGAATTTGTCGGCAATGTGGCAATTCAACTATAGAGAATAATTATTTAAAAATTGTTTGTTAGTAATTATTTAATGAAGAAAATTTCTTTTTAATGTGATATTTTCAAATATTGCAAATTATTTTAGTAAGAATTTTAACAAGAATTGAAATATATTTATTCCATTTTTCCTCTCTTGCGAAAAAAACGATTTTTATCCATTTATTTTTGTAATAATCTTTTACTCGAACTATGTTATCGTTTGGTTTCTTTTTAAAGTTTCGCCATTTCGATTGAGTTTGTCTTTCTTTAATGATTTGAATCTTCCTCTGGATTATATATTTCTATTCTCTTGCTTTTTTTCATTTGAATCTTGGAAGAACCAAGCAAATCTCTCAAGCTTTTCAAAAGAAAATAAAGTTTTTCTGTGTGTAATCTGACATTTTTTCTTGTGTTTAAACTGTATTGTTCTGAGGCGAATCTACCATGTGTTAAGGCATTCCTACTGTAGGGTCAAGTGTCCCAAAGGTTAGATAGACTTGATCCTAGTCGATTTTATGAAATGTATTTATTTTATGATTAAATGATATCTGTTTAGCACAAGTACATTTATCTTTCTTAAAAACAAGTCTTTTTATGACGATAAAAATTCAAATATTCGAGAAATGTAAGAATAAGTAAAAGTAGGGTCAAGTCTCCCTAGTTTCCCCTATGTGGATCTTGCGCCATAGAAACGTAACTCTGAATTCGCTTCAAAATTGAAATACCCGTTCTCAACAGACGTTTTGTACCTCCGAAACGGAACTTTTATCTAGTAAATCAAATCAATCTGTCGTACTGAATGATGCAAAATGAATAAAAGCAATCAATTTTCTCTTTTTAACATAGCATTCGAAGAAATAGTAATGTATTTGTCAGAACCGGTTTATTTGAACAGAAGTCTTGCAAAATTACTAGTCTCCCAAATGATTTTGAGATTGACTGTCGAATGCTACACATAGCAATTATGAAAGTTAATGCATAGCGGATACTTCAGTGAATTTCCTATTCATTGCAAATTATTTTCTTTTGAATGAATTGAAAAAATTGCCTAATTGTGTGTGTTCGCTTAAGAATTGGACTTGCCGCTTATATTTAATTATACAGCCATTTTCATAGAAAAGACTTTGACATTGCGTAGAATACTGCATAATTTAGATACACTATCTGTATGTTTTGGGAATGCGTTTTGATTCAGGCAAGAGTCTAGTCTTTTGAAATATTTATGGATTCAACGTAATTTTTGTATTGACTTGTAAGCGAAAATTAATTCATAGACGTTATAAGTTTAAATTTTTTTAATACGATGCACTATTGACTACCGGACGAATTTGCTTAGCGGTTAAGCAAATCTATACTTATAAAAGTCTATGTTTGCGTGTATGCGTTTGTGTGTGCGATGTCCAGACGAATCTATCGCACTTACAGCCATAAAATTCGGCACACAGGTAGTCGTAATGGTGACTCAATGCACCTCGAAGCTAGAATTTTAAAATTTAATCTAGAAATTTTTGTATTTAATGTTTTGTGTGGTTTTGGATTATTTTTGGCACGTTTACGGCTGTAGTATCTTTTCTAATGATCGTTGAAAAACAATCAATGCACCATCGGATAGAACAAACGTTTTTTGATCTAATGAAGTTTGTTTTGAATTTTTTAACGTAATGTACTGAATTTTGAGAAATTTTTAAATAATGGTCACTTTTCATTTATATTTTTAACTTTCAAATCTTATTTTCTTGCATCCGACTTTCTAATAACGCTATCATTTTCAATTTTTTTAAGTATAAACCGTAATATTTATCCCTGTTTTAAAACAATGGTAAAAATATCTTTTTTCTCCGATTTTCTATGAATTTTTTTTCTCTCGCATATCCGAATCGCAGAAGCTTTCGTCCGACCCAAGGTTACTCTGAGTTCCCAGAATGCATTTCAACTCTCCGATTGGTTGGCGGTATCAAGCGACAGTCACGTCGTACTCTCGATCATTTTATTGCGTCAGCTAATCTTAATTACTTCATTTTACTCATCAAAGAATAATTTTATTTGTTTTATAAGTTTGATAGTCGCGCATATATGCCGATATCTTTAGTTAAAAGAAAGTTCCTAGGTGTACTAAATCAATCAATATATATATAATATGTAGGCGGTCATGAGGTAGGCTTAGTGTTCCATAAATGAATACACAGTAATTTGAACTAACTATTATATTATGCAGAATTAAGTTTACATTTTGAAGAAGCATTATTTACAGTTAAAGGTATTTACAAATGAAACAGTTTAAGATCGTCATATGATAAGGATGGCACTCATTAGCATAGTATATCGTCTTTCAAATCGTCGCGTCGTTTCTTCTCGTGTTTCGGTCTTGAGGAATCAAACCAACGTCTTTCATCTCGCCTCGTCGTCTTCCTCCTGTTCTCTGCAGCTTCATCCTCTGACGTCACTCGCGATGGCAGCGCCATCTATAGGTACTCGGCTGCGGCTGGTGGCCCACATATATATATATATATCAGGCTTTAAAAAGGTGAAAGGCAGTCCATTTTGATCATAGAAGAGACCATTTTTGCTCAAATCTTCTTTTATTCAGGCATCGGACGTTATTTCTTCATAGGTAAAGTATTTAATTTTTACGTAGCTCCATGACCAGTATTCAGAAGTTTACGCCCGAGCGGCGCGTTGTTGTTGAAAGCTTACATGCTGGCGTGAAAAAGGGCAGAAATGAATGCGCAGAACGCTTAAGTACCCAGGAAAGTGAATTTCCCCTTTAGAAACTCGTGATTTGAAAAGAAAGTTGTAGTGCGTTTATTATGATGAAAGTAGAAGTATTTAAAATGAAGTGTCGTTAAGATTGTTTAGGAAAGTTAAAAAATTAAAATATCACATATATATATATATATAATGTAATGTTTTGATTTCGTTTTCAAAATTCTGGGCTTTTTTATTTTGTTGAAGTCATTATGCCACGGGCAACGCTGTGCGCGTATTTCTAGTATGAAATATTTATGAAAACTCCATTAATTACTCATTGTCTTTAATAAAATTTGCAACTTGTATATTGTCAAAAGCATTTGGAATGAAATAAGGTTTTTAATAAAAATCAATAGGTATTAGTTGAAGAGTTTTCTAATTTAACTAATTAAGCAAATAAAATTCAGACATTTATGACTGTTTCATCTGTGTAAAAAGTACATTTTTGTTTGAAGAGAGAACCAACACATTTGAATATTTAATTCCTTTTTCTATTGGGTTAATCTTCTTCATAATTGTTTTTATTTTCTCAGCATGTATCTACTTAAGCCTAAAACTTGTTTCTCTTTCGTAAAGAAAGTTTTATAATTTTTAATCCTCTTCCAGTATTTCATAAAAATGAAAGTCGTTTATTTTTTAAAAAATACGTTCCAAGAAAAATTGCTTAAGCTTTGCAATTTCGGGTTGTCTGAAAAAAAATTGAAGTGAATGAGAGCTTTAGTATTTAGATATAGAATCTATAAATTTTTAAATCGTTATTATAATATATGCGATCTTTGCTGACAGATGATATTTTACATTAATAATTGAATGTAAACTTTTACTAGTTTGCATCTGTAAACAAAATTATCCACGATGACAATCAATTGAATGCCCCACTTGCCAAATCGATTAACTCCATAAAACAAAAAGTAATAAAATAGTATACATTGGTTTTTTTTGTTAATTCCTTTTAAATTATAAATTCAAATAAACCTCGTAGATTGTATTGCTGTAGCTGTATCTTTTAGCTGTATCTTTTATCTAAAGACATATAAAAAGTATAAGAATATCCTTGAAGCAATCGTTTTTACTACAATTTTTGCGTGATTAACTCCATAAAACAAAGTGATAAAACATCGTTTTTTAAAATTCCTTTGAAATTATGCAGATGTATCTATTATCTCACAACATATAAAAAGTATTAGGAAAAATATCCTTAGGGTAATCGTTATTATTACTACTGTAGCCGCTCTTGTAACATTAACCGTAACTGTGACTGACGTCAGAATCAGCGCCCTCTGAAGACTGGTAACGACATTAAGTCAGTTGAGATCAGGCGATCGCACGTGATGCCCAACAAGAACTATGCTCTTGTTTAATTTTGTATCAATTCTGGATTTTTTTTATGTAAATTGTCTGCGTGTAACGTAAACTCGTAAATGAATAACTGTTACACTACCTTGGTTTATTCATTGAATCCTTAAAGGCCACGCGCACGCACACGCGCACACACACACACACGCACGCACGCACACGCACACACCTTTTCCGAGATTAAGGGAGTTGATCAATTCGGCAAGTGAAAGAAAATATTAAATCAAATTATTTTTTATTACAGAAAGACTTCATTATATATATTTTTTATTGAGGATTTTAGATTTCTAGAAGATACTGTGACAGTTATTATTATTACTTTGTTTAAATTGATTCATCAGCAATATAAATGTCTTAGTCAGCTGCATTTGAGCTCCCGTCATGTCGATTTGTCCTTAAGTTTTTATAATAGTTATGTTTAATGGGAGGAATGAATTTCAACAAGTCCATCATATATTTTCTCTTACCAGTGACCTGTTGGATACAATGAAGACTGGTCTACATTGTTCAGGCATACTGGTCTACCTGCTACAGATCTTCTTATATTAATGGCATTAAATTCCGAATCTTCGTTAAAGTCGCACTTGAATTGTATGAGGTGGGCGACTTTTCGGTAAATCCGACATTAAAGCGAATAAAATTCACATACGTAGGAACATTCTTGAGGAGGTGGTGTCGGAGTATAGATAACTTATTATTACTTAACCTCAAGAAGATGGATAAAACAACGAATGACAACAGAAAAAGCGGTACCTTTTAGGACAATGTTATTGCATTAAAAAGTTTTTTAACTAAATTTCTATTGCGCAATAATACAATTAGCAACGATTTGCATAACAGTATGGAGTTGATCAGATTGGCTTCTGAAATTATTTATTAATCAATGGCCAAAAAAAAATTCTCATTTAGTGTTGTTAATCCTTATTAGAGAAACTTGTTTTGAATATAAACAGTTGGGAGTCAATTAAGTACTTTGACACTAAAATTTAAAAAAATTCAAGTGGAGTTAATCTATTCGGCAAGTGAGGCATTCAATTAACACTAGCCGCGTTATGTTCACTTATCTCTAGCTGTATGATTCCGCTGTTGAAGATTAAAGCAGATCGCGATTGTTAGAATTTCATTATCCGTCTGTCATATGTGCTGCGTCTGACACTGAATTTGAGAAAAAATTGATATTAAGATTCCATAATATTTATGATAATGAAATATATTAAATAATAAAATGTAGAAAATAATAAAAAAAAATTTTTAATGTGCTTTTATTAACCTTCCAACGGGCGCGCGTTTTCAAGAGACACTTGCATTGTGCATCGTATTGCATATTTATCCTTTATAAATTTAAGTGCAATTTTTATTTATAAAATCTTTGTTTACTATTAAGCTAATAAGTACTGATAATTTAAATAAAAGCCGGATTTATTTTTGTAAAACACGATATATTTATGTAATACAATACACGATATGTCGTAAAATTTGTGCAAACGCGCCCGCTGGAAGGTTAATGTACTAAAAAGTAAATATAGATATATTTCAAAAATAGAGCATCAAAACAAAATTGTAAAAGCGTGAGGTGCTGGGAATGCCATAAATTTATTAAACCCCAAATATCATAAAGAAACTCTTAAACATTCATTAAAATTCAAATTATTGAGGGTGACCACAAAATCATGATCCTGATTATAAAAATTTATCGTGCGAAAAACTATTATAAATAGACACGTGTTTGTCTGGATACATTTAAGTACTGTTATGAAGTTTCAATAAGACCCTGTACTTCGATAGATTTCAACGTCTGTCCCCTTGGAGTTCGGAGAATGTCAAAACTGTGTTCTCGTTCGCGCCAAATGTTCTGTAACGGTACGCACAGCATGTTTTATCCTAGCCTTCAGTTCTTCAACGTCAGCAAAGACTCGATCCTGGATATAGCCCAAGAAGAAAAACTCGAAAGGAATAAGGAGGAATCGAGCGATTTCGTTTATTTCTCCACTAATATTTCATTCCGCTCGCCACAAATAAGTCCAAGTATTATCGTTTTAATCGTTTTTTGTGCAATAGAACAAAACCTTCTTATTGCACACACACACACACAAAAACCATAAAGGCTCAGTTCGGGTCCGCGCCGTAGATTTGTCGTGAAAACGTCGGGAAAAAATCATAAAACAAGTGTTCCTTTAAGGACGTAATTTTAAACTTCAAATTATGGTAGATATTTAACCCATGCTCTTTTGGTGGACTGCCACCTGTTCTGTTCATTGTCTACATAAATGTCCCTAATGGAGTCAAATAATCGACTATGTCATGTAACATCTAATTGCACGTTGTCGGCGCCATCTTCACTTTCTTCTTCCTCTTGCAAGATATTCTATGGAAATCTCTACTAATAAATAAAGGAGAATGTGTCTGTGTTGGTCCTCTATAGGGCAGACCGCTGGACCTACAGCTACGAAATTTAACACAACATAATTTTGGAGGGTGAAAACGTCACCTTGGAGCCCTTTTTTGAAATTTTAATTAAAAATTAGGCGAAATTTCGGCGATTTTCCTTAATAACTTTGGAACATATTACAACGCAAATTATTTTTACGTTATCGCAAAGTGCAAAAAATTACCTTTTCAATAATGTCAATTATGTTGCCGTACAATTTTTTTTCCAAGTTTAATCATTTTTTAAATATATTTTAGGCATAATTTCAGCAATATTTTCATTGTTAAAACGCATTTCAAACTGTTTTGATTTTTAAACAAATATTTAATTGCGAATTTCTCTTTCATTGTTGAAAGTTGAGATATCCTCACACATCTTGCTATCGTATTTTATTTCTTCAATTTTTCGGAATCTGCAAACCAAGCTCTGAAATATTACGTATATTGAGAAATTTATCCAGTAAGCTGAATATTATGGTTGCTATGTTTTCATTCTTTTTTCAGCACGTTTTAATCCAGCTAACATGCCGCTGGACATATAATGTACTTCTCATTTTTAATGTTGAAATGAAATGTATATTTTGCAAGAGGAATAAGAAAGTGAAGACGGCACCGACAACGTGCAATTAGATGATGCATGACATAGTCGGTTATTTGACTCCATTAGGGACATTTATGTGGACAATGAACAGAACATGTGCAAGCCCACTAAATGAACGTGGGTTAACTATCTACCACAATCTGAAGTTTAAAATTGCGTCTTTAAAAGAACCATGACTATAAAATGATGCAAGATTCAATTGAAATCGTATTCCCGGCGCACAAGCTGGTCGCCGCTGTCGGCTACTGATAAATAACACATGGATGTTGTTTGTTGCGATTCGCATTTCCTGTATCATTCAATATTAAAATATCCTCCAGACAGCATAAATTCTTATTAAAACAACTCTAATTTCCAGTTCAAATGTAAATGTATAGCTTGTTTTTTCATTTGATATGCAAATAGTTGCATCAGCGGTTATGTTATGACATGTTAAGAAACAAAACGTAATCCGGCAATTAAAACATCATGTGACATTCTTTGTCCGGCGGACACGAGCCGAACATATTCCTATTGATTGCAAACATTTCTTTGTATTTGCTTTCCGCTTCGGGAAGTAATTACGTGTTTATGATGGATATTTAATGACCTTCTTTTCCTCGTTCTCAGCGACAGTAATACAGGTCAATTGGTTACTGCCATTTATCTATCTTCTTTTAAAGGGTGAAATGACCACTTTTTAATGCATTCAATTCTATTCGATGAAAACATTGATCTAGAACAAGAACTGCTCTTGGGAGTGATTTTATTTATTCTTTGATTTGTTTCTTCTAATGAAATGATTGAATAAACAAAGTAGGGAAAGTTTGGAGAATCGTTTGAATAAACAAATTTGGAGAGGTTGACGTCGGCTTATTGTGTAATAAAGAAAATTCATCTTTTGATCCCAAGAATATTTAAAATCTTCAATGTCGAGTTTTTAACTGTAATTTTGATGGCTAATATTTCAAATTTTAATTGCCTAGTGGTAAGGTCTCGGCTTCTGGGCCGGAGGTTTCCAGGTTCGAAACCTGATTCCACTGAAGATCCGCCGTGTATGGGGCCTGTTGCACTTGAGGGGAGTTGGAACCCTAAATCCGAAAATGTGAAATTGGCTATTTCGATGTACCTTTTCTCGAAATCTGTCGTAGATTCATGTTTGAATTTTTTTTTATATAACAGATTTTTGAGAAGTACATCGAAATAGCCAATTTCACATTTTTTGTTTTGACACAAAAAAATTTGTAAAAAATAAATTTTTGAATTTTTAAAAAAAATCATTGCGGTATAATGCGAAAGATGTACTTGTATAAAAAAAATTTCAAACATGAATCTATAACAGATTTTGAGAAAAGGAACATCGAAGTAACAGGGTTAGGGTTAACGGACTTAGGGTTCCAACCCTCCTTGAATCACACAGTGGTCAAACATTCTCCCTCTGGTGTGGTGCGGAAGTTTGGGTGCCAGCTCGGGTGTCGTCCTCGTCATCTGACCGTGGTTCAGAATTACGAGGTCTGTCAAAATAACCCTCGTGTTGCTTTAAAACAGGCCGTTAATATAATTAAACTATAACTAACGGCTATATTACGGTGAATGTAATAATCGGTTAAATGTAATCACAGCTGTAGTCGTATAAAGTAGTCGTGGGAAATCTGGTAAATAATTAATATATTGTCATTACTATCCCCGATTATGCAAGAACCATCAATGTCTTCGCAAAAGCTGTAGCTTCACTAGGTACCACTCTTTTGTATGTTTTTTTCTTCTAGTTTAGGCTTATTAAGCTTATTAATTCGGGTCACTTGACTCTTCAGCTTAACTAAGTCCTTAACCCCTCGGCTTACGATTTTATTTAACCTCCTAATAAAATGCCACCACCCATTTGGGATATTTATTACTATTTCAATCTATTTAATATGGTAAAGGATACATTTAAGTGTGTCCAGGTGATTTTTGCATTTAAAATTATTTATTACGTTGACTTAAATACGGATTTGAATAGCAAAACTTCTGTAATTGGAAGCGCGTGTCAGAGTCGTCGTTTTGTGTTAAAGTGTTAACATTATTTAAAAAAACTCATTTCTATCGACAGATCGTTAGCTGGTTAGATTTACTATAACGGTGCTCTTTTGTGGGATTTTTAATGATACTTTACAAAAATTCTTATTGCCTCCTTCTTTTTACTGGTTTGTTGTGCTGAGCTTGCGCTTTGCTGATTTGGATGCATACTGGGGGCTCCTGCTTTTGAGTATTTTGAATATTTTTAATGTTGGTTCCAGATCTGGTGATAAAAATCAAACAAAATTGAATTAATTTATGGTTCTTTCCAAGTGCAATATCGATTCAGTGGCGTATTGATTTTTTTCTTGTGAGTGTATTTTAGGTTACTTAATTTTGTTTTTGTCCCTTTTCTGCAATGTTTGTAACGTTCTGTGCTGTGTTTGCGATGCTTTTGTGTGTATGTCATATAGATATTCTTGTATTGCTTTTATATTTCCCCGCCGGTCTGCTAAAGGCCTTGTACCCTTTCAGGTAGGCCGGACCGGTGTGGGTTTTAAATTTATATATATCAGTTGGGGTACGCGAAAATAAAAGTACTGATCAAAGGGGTACGCGAGGGAAAAAGGTTGGGAATCCCCGATATATAATAACCGATTACCTACTTTGACCTTAACATCTCTACCATTGCAAGATCAAGTGCAAATATAAGACCATGTGTAAACTTTCATTTATTTTAAAACAACCAGCATTTTAAAATATTTCTGGACATGAACACCAAAAGGTGAAAAGTGTGTGTTACGGACTTCATGTCCAGTTGTAATTGGAATAAATCAACTTGTTTTTGTTTTTTTTTTCTCGTTCACAACTGCAGAAGGCATCGACTGCCCTGGAGAAAGTGCAGTTGTGAAACAAGTGTTTAATAAATGACTGAATTGTAAGAGTTCATTTTATACCAAGAACACTTTATTGAAAAGTTAAGGCGACCTTCAGAATCATTTTTAAAAACTTGCAACGAATCAGTTTGGAATTTTGCAGACATTAATAACAGCACTATATAAGAAAACACACAAACTTTCACTGGAATATATTTATTTCTGCGTTATGGATATAAATGTAATTTTTAATAACAATTAATGGCTTTGGTGATGAATGTTCCAGGCGCTCCAAAATTATTCGAAATCACTCAAATTTTTCTTATTAGTTACTCTAACCCGTTTTAAAAAAAATTGGGATTAATCTTTATGTTTAAGACGGGAATTTCAAAATGAAAGCTCATAATAACTCGAAACTATTGATTTTTTAAAATATTCCCAATATTTGTTATGTAGGGAAATATTTACAGCTTAACAAAGTAATTTCTATATGAATGCCAAAAATTCTTCTCCATTTATGTTTTTATACTTATATAAAATGTCATGAAATTTGAACAAAAATTGAAGCGCCTGGAACATTTATCATAAAGGGCATTAATTGTTATTAAAAATTGAATTTATATCCATAATTCAGAAATAAATAAATACAACGCAATGAAATTTTGTGTGTTGTCTTGTATAGTTATCCTATTAATGCCTGCAAAATTTCAAATTGATTAGTTGAAAATTTAAAAAAAAAATGATTTTAGAGGTCCCTTGTCGCCTAAATCCAACATAGTTTTCTAATTATAACTTGAAATTGAATATAATTATCAAATCATCTAATTATATATTGAAATTGCGTTTTATGTGTTTCAGTATTATCATATACAAGGAAAATCTGAAACATTTTTGAGAGCGGCTTTTTAAGCGTTTAAGGAATCTCCAAATATCGCCATTTTTGAAGTACCAACGCTGTGAATTGATTGCTTAAATTCAGTTGACATTATAATTTCCTCCGTTGTATATGATATTAAAAACAATAAATGGTGTGACAATATATTAGAATTTAAACATAGGTCATGTTTGTGATTCATAAAGTAAGTTAGAAACAAATCAATAATAATAGTCTCTCACTTCGCTTAATGCTTTGGTACGAAAGACTTCAAATACATTCAGTTATAGAGCTTCAAGTGAAATGAATAACAAGTTCATGTCGGTTACCATCTGATGCTTACGAATATAGTAAAGCTATGATCATTTTTAAGATTTATAAAGTAGGTTTGCTGTAGCATATTTCTAAATGGTGCCAACAAATAATGAGCAAACCTATTGAACTGTTTATCAATTCTTTAAATGTTATGAAGGTCTATTTAATTTGCAAATAATTTTACACTCTAACAAAACGTTAGAAAAAGCAACAACGTATGTTGAAAACTGTTACCTGCTTTTCTAACCTAGTTGTCGAGAATTCGAAAGAAGGATAATTTATTCAAAAAACTTATATATTTTTTTGTGAAGACGTCGAACATAAGCCTATATTCAGATATGACCTCATAAAACAGCCTTCATCACACAAGCATGATGACTCAGAAATTGCAGAGATTAGTTTTAAAACTGTCGGAGAAATATTGCAACAATCGTAAAACTTAGCAAGTGGTCGTTGAGAGATTCATTTTAATTGCTAATCTGCCTCTGTAGGATATAAAAAATGGAGTTCCTGTAGAGATAACTTCCTTGAGTGTGAAATAAGCCTAGCTAAAGTTTTTACATTAAGGACAAACTACTCATTTACTGTTTGCTGTCGAGCTTTGCAACTTCTTGTTTATGTTGTTGGAAGGTAGCTGGATTTATGAACTAGAAAATTAGCAAATATATGGTAACTTTAAGTATTTTAAAAATCTGAATTTTTTCCGTAATAAGATAGATAAAAGAATATTGAAAACGATTTAAATTGCTGCTTCCTAATTATGTGAATTTTTTAATCTGTTATGCTCAAAGAATTGTAAAATAAAAGGTTTATTTATTAAATAGTTATGCTTGTTTTTTAAACGAATGCTTAAAAACTTGGTACTCTTTCACTGGATGCATCCGAAACGATATTCTTCACATTTGTTATTCTGAAAACATTCTTTTTTGTTAACATTCAGTGTTTTATTTCTTTCCATATTTACTTATATTTTTTCATTCGCAACCTGAACTCCATTCTTTTACTTATTTTTCTGTTAAATTTAATTATCGGCAAAAAATTTACAATATTCCAGTTTGTTGTTAAATTCTCAAACTGGCTACTCTCGTTCAGATGTAATTTTTCATTCTAACGATGTGTGCAAGTTGAATTCATTTGTTACTCTAGTGGAGAAATAAAATTATTCATATTTTTTAAAAGCCTGATTCTAAAAGAAATTTATACTAACGATTTATTTGAATCAGTGATTGCATAAAACCACACGGTTCATTTTTTTTTCGAAATTGCGTTTCACATTCTAAAGTCTCATTTACATACGAGTGAAGAAATAACAAGATTCATTATAGTTATGTCGTCACTTAACAAGCAACGCCACCTATCTCAATTTTTAAAAATTTCAAAGAGGAAAGAAATGCTCAATTTTTCGCAACCAATAACGAATATTTCTGAATTTTATTCCACATCTGATAGGAATATGCAGTCTCTTGTTTATATCGGATGTTAGAAATATTCGTTATTGGTTGCGAAAAATTGAGCATTTCTTTCCTCTTTGAAATTTTAAAAAATTGAGATAGGTGGTGTTGCTTGTTAAACGACAATATAAACTCTACCAGGTAAAAAACCATTAATCTTTAATTTAAAAAATTAATAAGTATTTTTTTAAGTCTCCAAATTTTGAAACTATTGACTCGTGCGATTTCCGCAATCAATGATTCTTTTAAATGTGGATTTAATATTTAAGAAGTCGAGAGCTTTGGTATGGTTTTGAAATTGAGTGAGACAAATAAATTGAAATAAAATTCATTGTAACAGATGAATTTCCAATTTTTTTGGAATTTGATTTACCAATCTGACTTATAAGAAAAGATCTCTATTAACTTCTCTAGATCTCTAACTTTTAAGATCTCTACAAAATTAAAATTCGATTCAAGGTACTACTTTAACTTTTACAGTTCAGTTTTGCGCATTTCCTACAATATATGCCAATTTGCGTTTCATTTACAAAACAAATGTTTTATAAATGAGCTAAGAATTCGCAGATGGAGAGAAAAATCTCATATTGAAGTTGACGATTAACTAACTGGTTTTATTGCACTCGTTTCCTACTTTTTATTTGCGGTCGTCGTGCATATTATAGCTGCAGTTAGCTATCGAAACGTATACTCGTGTGCGCGTGTTTGTGGAGTTTTTTGCTTTGTGTCCCAGAAACTTTTATAAACACATACTTCATCTGAAATATAATTATATTTTTTTCTGCATATAAATTAAAATTCTAGGTAATTATGTTGAGGTATTAAAGATTTTTTAATTTTTTGAATTCTTTTGACTTGTTCTCTCGGTATTAGCATAAGAGTGAACTGTTATTATTTTTTCTGACGTTCATAACCCCAAACCTTTATGCCGTTTATCGCACTTCACCTACGCAAAGTGCAATTATAAATGCTTACTTTACTTTACACTACGACACACCCTGACTCCAGAGATAAAAATCTCCGGTTTGCAGTTTGGATAAGTGTGCGTAGAAACTTTATTGAACAAAAAGAAAAACAGAAAAAAGAGGTTACATACAGCGTTTTAACATCGACGAAAAACATGAGAAAATTATAAAAAGATGAAAAATGTGTTTACATATGAAAAAGAATCGCAAAGCAAAAACAATTTTAAGACGGGTCCCGAAAGTACACTGCATCTCTATACTTGTAGGAGGACTGATTAGGGTCCTAGGTATTGAACCTCTAGAGGTTCTTAGTCCATAAGTTTGAGGTCTTGGTGAAGGAGAGAAATCTGGGTCGGAGTCGGTTGAACTGGTTTCGTCCGGTGGCTGTTTTATGGGGTTCTCCCGACTCCGCTTCCTATTAGAATACAATAACGGTCGAGTAGTAGTAGTGGTCCCATCTTCAATGTCGGGATGTACCTCATAGAGGAGTATCTACGGCGACCTTGTCATTCAGTGTACCCGGACGCATATCTACACACCCTACCCTGATAGGACTGAGGCAGGAAATCAGTCAATATCATTGGCTACGAGGAGCAGTGATGTCGTTTTCAGCTCTCGCACGTAGCTTACGGCAATCATAACAAAACAAGAGTCGTCCTACTTTTCTTCTCCGTTTTCCCGCAGTTGAGCACAGAAAACATTCTTCCGTGGGTTGTAATATTTTTAAAAATATTATCATAAAAAAAATAAAACATTCCACACTGAAAGAAATAATACTAATGAAAAGTACACGCACGAGAGCAAAGAACGACGTCATCGTCTCTCGGCGAAGCGAGCCAATCATATTGTCCGATTTCCTGCCTCAGTTCTATCAGGGTAGGGTTTGTAAATATGCTACCCGGACGCTTCGGCAGAGGTTTCGTTTATGGTTACGAGTTAGTAGACGCGCTAGCATTCGAGAAAATCTAGGGGAGAACGTTTCCTGTTCTTCACATTAAAAATGTCTTACAATTTCATCAATTTTTTACATTTTCAACCGTCTATTACATCCTTTAAACCTGTTTTTTTAATGTCCTCCCTGTTGGCATGTCGTGAGTGTAATTTAGCAGAGTTAACGCAGATAAAAGGCAGTTTAAAATACAAAATAGCTTTAATCCAGTTTACTTAAAAAAAGAAACATGCTGATGTCTTGCAGCTTACACACTCACTGACAGCCATCCATTCGACTGCTTGTTTTAAAAACACAAATGAACAATATATGGATTGTAACAACCAATCAACTTCGACTAATGCCGTAACTTCGGCTACGTCATGAAATAAACCAATGAGATGCGTTTCATTCAGTGACTGAACGATTTCATTTGAATTTCCAACACTCCCTTCGACTCTCTTGCATTCATACAATTTGGCTCATTTTGTGCCCATCTTCATAGTAGTGAAGGAAATCAAGTAGGGATTTTGAACCTCTTCTATCAAATGGATCACAAATTTGATACAGATCTGCAATTTTAATGCGAATATCGCATAGCATTTACCAAGCTAGTTGTGTTTTAGAGAAGGCGTTCATTTACATGCGATCTCGCGCAGTATGGCCAACGAATGGTTATTGAGCCAATAAACCACTTGCCACGAATACCAAACCACTTGCATACGAATAGAAACTGACAAATAGTCAATTCTTTGACGAATTTCTTCCAAAATCTGATACATTTAAAGTTTTATTGAAAAGGCCACATACCAAATTTCAACCGTTTGGCTCAGTGGTTCCCAACCTATGGGCCGCGGCCAAGCTGTGGGCCTCAAATAGCGTTTTAGTGGGCCGCAGAACGTCAGCCAAGAGTTGAAGTCGGGGGAACTTCAAAAGTCGTCACTCATTTTTACTTTCTCGTACGCAAAGGGAAAGTATTGTAATCGTTAAAAAATTCGAACTCGAGATTTTGACGAATCTCCACGTTTTAGACCTCCCCGAGTCCGAAAAATACAATTTTAGAATTATGTCTGTCTGCCTGCCTGTGTCTGTCCGCGGTCATGCGAACACAAACTTAAAAACTTGAATAGCTAGATGGATAAAATTTGGTACACAGCTTTATCATCGTGAATGTAGGTCCTTATAAAATTTTGGGCCAAATCCGTCAAAGGGTTGACTGTCTCTCGATTTGTACTTTTGAAAAGAATCCGTTAATTATAATCTCCACGCGCATGCGTACTGGAAGCAATCTTCTGTGCACGCGAAAGCTATGGAGCGAATTACGTCGGTTTGTCCTTGAGCCGGTAATCGGAAAATCGGTACGCATCTCTTTGAATTTGATTCTTTACCTAGATATTTTTCAATCACTATAATGAAAAACCTTCTGATAGTCATAGGATTCTGGGTAACAGTAGGTTCGAATTTTTTTAGCCACGCGGGGGAAGGAGACACGGCACCTTTTTAGGGAAGTATAAGAGAATGTTTAGGGGAGAACACTCCCGCTGGTTTGCTTTCTAAACAATATATTTTTAATCCTTTTCCAGTAAGCTTTACAATTTACTGTCATATACGAGCATATAATACATATGTATGTAAATGTATTATATGTGCTTGTAGTTTTTAATTTCTCGTATACAAAGTAATGTAATCGTCCAAAAATTCGAACTCGAGATTTTGACGATTCTCCATGTTTTAGACCTCCCCGAGTCCGAAAAACACAATTTTGGAATTATGTCTTCCTGTGTGTCTGTCTGCGAACACGATAGCTCGAAAACTATTAAAGCTACGGGGATGAAATTTGGTATGTGCTCTTTACACATAATTTGTAGGTTTTGCACAAATTTTGGACAAAATCCGTCTACGGGAAGTCTGTCGGCGGTCATGTGAACACTATAACTCAAAAACTAGATGAATAGTCTGGATGGATAAAATTTGGTACACAGTTTTATCATAATGAATGTAGGTCCGTATCAAAGTTTGAACCAAATCCGTAGAAGGGTTGACTGTCTGTGGGACTGCATAATCGCATACTTGTAAAAATTATATCTCCTAAATCCATTGGCTTAGATGAATAAAAATTGGTATGACGGTTGCTAAAATTATAGATCTGTGCCCAAATTTCGTTTCAATCGGTTAAAAAAAGGCGTTCAAATTGCATATTCAATTTTTTAAATCAGATTCTCCATGCGCATGCGTACTGATAGCAATCTCTGTGCATGCAAAGAATTACGTCACTTTGTCCTTGCGCGGGCAAGAGTGGAAATCGGTACACATCTCCTTGAATATGATTCTTCACCTAAATATTTTACAATCGCTATAATCTACAATGAAAAACCTTTTGATAGTCATTGCATTCTGGATTGCAGTAGGTTCGAATTTTTTTATCCACTTGGGGGAGGCGAAACGGCACCTTTTTGGGGAAGTTTACGAGAAAGTTTAGGGGAGACCACTCCCGCTGGCTTACTTGTATATTTAGTGAGCCTCAAAATATCTTTTCAACAGGTGGTCAGCACAACCAAAAAGCTTGGGAAACGCTGTTCTAGCTTGTTGTGATTTTGAATTAGCCTGTTCAAACAGACATACGTAATTCGAAATATTGTTTTTTGGACTCGCGAAGGTCATAAATGTTAGGCACAGGAAGCGAGTTTGCTAATATCACTTGCTAGTCTCGTCAAGTTGAGACAGGCAGCTTGAGTAAGACTAGTTATGAAGAGCTGCTGGATAATGAGCTAAAAGCGTCCTGGCTTATTGCATGCAGTGGAATTTGTATGAGATAGAGCATTTTAGAAGTGACGAATCTCACAAGTTAAAAAAAGACATTTATTTAGACGACCACAATTAGGAACATATTTACAGATAGCATTTAACAAAGTCCATACTTTCCCTACATCTTATAGGTACAGTGGCAACTTGCATGGCACTGAAGTCTCTCCGAGGAGAGAATGCATTGAGGACCATACCTCCTTTCTCTCTCTCCTCTCTTTCTCTTTCTTAAATGACATAGTAGAGACAAGTATATATACTCTGTTAATAATCAGATCTACATATCAGCAGCGGGAATCGGATAGACAACGTCATACGATTCCAATTAAATAGCTGCTAAATATGGATGTCAAGTGAAGTGATTAAGATTTTCACGTCATTTCTTTTAGGTTAAAGAAAGAATAAAGGTACGAGAGACAATTTAGAAAAGGTGCAAGCTTCTTAGCTTAAAATGCAGAATTTCCTAACAATAAAATATAAAGATTCCTCAAGTTTGTATTTACAAAACTTTTACTTTCTCGTATACAAAATATATAAAGAAGAAAAAAATCGAATTTCGCACGAGTTGTGTGGTAAGGTGAAGAATATAAGTGCGCATCTTTCGCTAAAAAGAAAAATGACGCCATCTCTCACCTTGTCTTTCTTGCGACTTCCATAGCCGTTTCTGGACTCATGCCATGTGTGTGAGGCTTCTTTCTTCTGGTGTTTCATGAGATCTATTCTATTTTAGGAGTTCTTCATTGGTAATAAGCATTCAATAAGTGATTTTAGAACGTCATAACTTTTTCAGAGCATCAGATTGGGAATATCTAAATTACTTAATTCTACTTGCTAAATTGCTGCTTTAATCTTTTCTAGGCGATTTTGAATCAATTATGAAATAAGGTGGTACAAATATGCACTGTCGAATTCGAAGGCGTTAATTTTAGATAGAAAAATAACATCAATATTCTTATTTTTAAAATCTTTCTTGTGTCTTATTATTAATCAAAATAATAATAAAATCCTTTCAATATGAATCATCGTTGACGAATAGGATTGAAAACTAGATACTTCGAATTCGTAAGCATGACGCGATTTCAGAAAAAAATTCTGAAATAAGTTTTGACATTTTATCAACAAAAATTGTAATCTTTTTCAAACAATTTAATGCATCATTTTTATATTATAAATCTAAGTTAATGATTAATTTATTTATATTTATTGCCATTAAAATATTTCTACAAATCTTGGAATACTTTCACCATATGGCGTTTCTAGATATTCTTCTAGAACTATCTTTTTAACCTGCGGAAAAATATGGATATCATCCGAAACGTACATACCAGCCAAATACTTAGAACCTTTATTTAACCCATTTACTTTCGTCCAGTGAAATAATCTGCACACGACGACGGTCAATTATCATAAGCCATAGAATAATATGTTGATAATTGACCAATTTGATCACCAGCGGCGTGACAGTCGTGGTATGCGGATTATGTCTCTTAAAACTGCAAACGTGTAACAGTGTCGAAAAACAACCTTATGCCGTTTGGCATATTCCAGACTATTTGCCTCAAGGCCATAACTCATATAAATTAATTATTGGTGGTAACGTATAGCAGTGTTAGTTTTGTTCCAAATACAAGTGAAATAATTTAACAAGAGATATTAAAAATTAACTTTGCATTAAACAGAATGGCGCAAAAATGCAGCCAATAAAATGCAAAAGAAATTTTAATTGTACAATAAAGAAATTACAGAAGAACCAGAAGAAGTTAACAATATACCTTTTGCGCGCAACGCAGCAACATCCAGTTATTGCATTAACGGCAACCCAATTAAGTTCTTTAACTATAATAACTTAATTTAAAAAGGATTGAAGAGCTTCTGAATTTCTGTTAATTTAGTTCGAATTTTTTTTCAATAGATTGAGCTAGGTTTGCTAGCTTCTAGACTTAATATCCTTTGTTTCCGATTTGCTTCGGTGGCGTTGTTTATACTGGTATTTTTGGCAAAAGGTGATGTTAATTTTCTTTATTGGATTTGTTAAAAAAGACTTTCTCAAGTTTCTTATTTAAGAAGGGTTTTTCCTACATTATTTCAATTATTGGATTAATTCAGGCCACAGAGGGGAATATTATTTGACTATTAAATCATTCCCTTGTCAGAAAATTTATCCATTTTAGAACTCCGATGACCAGTGGCACTTTGAAAAAGTTCACCATTCGAGTTCCCTTTCATTCCCCTCCCCCATTTTATTTGTTTAATCTTAATGTGTTATCATTTTTTTTAAGCATGATTTTTGTTTTATTGTATTTTAATTGGTTACTTGATTATAGTCAATATTGTTAATGCAATAACTAGATGCTGCGTTGCGCGCAAAAGGTATATTGTTATTGATATCGTTTACTTCTTCTGTAATTTCTTTATAATTAAAATATTTTTGGTTGCAAAGTTGTTTTAGATTTTAAGTGAACTATTAATTGATAATTAACTCGACAAAGTCTATACATCCAGTGTTTGGTGCTGCATAGTCAAATATGGCTCTTCTATAAAAGTCTAATTTTTTTCTAGAAAAGTCTAGATTTGTTGGTCGGCGATTCTAAAATACTGCTTTTTCTTGACATAGGGAACATTCCTGACTGGGTGGAAGGTCAGCTTTTCCGATTGGGGCCCGCTAAATGGGATTTCGACGAGGATTTCTCACTCAACCACTGGCTCGATGGCTCCGCTCTCATGTACAAGTTCACCATCAGGAAAGGACACGTAAGTGAAACTGAGTAACTATTGTTCAACCTATTTTCATCCATAAAGCGGAATAATGCGCATACGACGATTGTCATTGATCACAAACAGCGGAATAATGCGCATACGACGATTGCCGGTTATTGCCAGCCTAAGAATAATGTATATTCAAAATTTAATTTTTAACAGGTTCTCGTTATATAAATTTTATAAAATTTTTAACAAGTTGTCGGATGAACTTGACATTTTTAATGTGACTTGGTGCTTTTAAAGCGAAAATGTTTACAGCTTTTAAATACATGTGTTATATTTTGCCTTTTTACAACTTTTTAGACATTTATGCGTTTTGATTTTCCGAGTTATGTATTCAACCATTTTTTTGAATGTTTTTTCATAGGTTCTAATTTTTGTACTCAGTTTTTGGCGCCGTGTTGCAATTTATCTCGAGTGTGAATTTTCGTCTTTAAACTTTTGGTGTGTTTTTAGAGAATTCGGTGTCTGTGTGTGTTTACTTTTTAAACCTTGCCTTTTGGAAATGGTCGTAATTTTAAAAAAATATATATACAACTTTTAGAAATATAGTGTTTTAATGTTTTTATGATTGTGTTTTCCTTTTTTATTATATATGCGTTTGCAAAATTTTTGATTTTGTGTATTCTCCGTGTTCACCCTTTTTATTTTTAGTGCATTTTTTTAATTTACTCGTTGTGGCTTTTGTTCTTTGTGTGTTTGCTATTTATAGCACTCGGTTAATGGAGTTTTCTCTGTAGCGTGCTTTTCTTCAAATAATGCTCACTTATCGCCAACTACGGCTGTATTCGAACCCTATGATAGATTGGGGTCCAAAATTAGGTACATGTCTTCAGATGTAGAGATAAAACTATTTCAAATCTCACCCATTTAGCTTGTTGCGATTTGGAATTAACGTGTCCAGGTGCACAGCCTTCCTTGTGACATATTTCACCCAAAATTCGATAGAAATCTACAATTTTGGTTTTATGACCACAGATGGAATCACATTCGTCTATCTCGTTCCGTTGTGTTATCGGTTCAGGCGCAGACAGACACAATTTCAAAAATGTTTTTCGGATTCAGGGATGTATAAAATTTCGAGCTCGAATTTTTTTACGGTTACTATTCTTTCTGTTTTACTTCATTTTTTAAAAATTTTGAAAAAAAACCTTTTGATATTGGCACTCTTTCGTGTTAGACAAGTTATGAAATGTCTTGATTACTTAATCCTTAAAAGCTCGATTTTTTAAAAATTGATATTAACCCCCTTGGCATACGATTTTATTTAACCTCCTAATAAGACACCACTACCCCATTTGGGATATTTATTATTATTTCAATCTATTTAAGATGGTAAAGGACACGTGAGACATTTAAGCGTGTCCTGGTGATTTTTGTACATAAAATTGTTACGTTGACGTATGGTTTTAAATAGCAAAAATTCTGTAATTCGATGCGCGTGTCAGAGACGTCACTGTATGTTAAGGGGTTTAAAATGTTTGACTGTCATTTCTTGAATAAAATATGAGAAAAATAGCTTTAAAAAATCCTATTTAGTTTTAAGTACGGTCCATGGCTAAAAAACAATTTGTTACCAACTGAAAACACTGCGCTTTATTTCAAAAAATAATTTCCTTGATGAAATTCTATAACATTAAACACAGATGAATTTTAATACTTAATGATACGGATAAGGAATTTCCTTCACCATTTTAGCATAAAATATGGTGTTCTCAAGCGTACAAACGAAGCTGAAAAGATGCAGCCTCAAGTGGAAAAACATAAATTATATTTATTTTTTGTCGGTACTCGGGCTGCCATCTACATGTTGTAATACGGATGGGGAATATGGTGTGTGCCTGCATTGGCGTTACACCGGCATAAGCTCTTCAATAAATTTTGAATTTTGGTAGAGGCCCGACTTGTGCCGGGGGCTCTCAAAAAAATATGTGCTGGGTGCTTAGCTTTCTAGTGCTGCTGCTCCTCTGTAGAGTCGTCAGATCCACCGGCAAACCCTTGCTTTGTTGTTTCCAATGATAAGAGATACATGATTTACAATGCCTGGCTCATACATAAGGCTCTGTGGCGGCGACATAGTGATACAGTGTGAGGTTACAAACTATTTCCCGACAATGCTGAATAATGAAAGAATTAAAAGGAAAAATAATAAAGAAAACATGATGATACTTTACGGGAGACTTTACAAAGAGTGGGGAAAATAAAATGCAATTGTCCAGTGGGTACATGAGCTTCTATAGCAAACACTCGAAGATGAAGGTGATGAAGAGATGACTATGATATGTACAATGAGTATGGAAAGGGCCTGAAAGTCTCTGGAGGAGCAACCTAGTGTTCATGGGCATTAGGAAATGTCTTCTGGATCCTGTTCAAAGATATCCTGTTGATGAAGAAACAGGAAACAGGAAACGTTTGGCGCAGTATGGCCAAATTGGCCCTTGTGCCATTAAAACCACACCAACCAACCCGAAGAAACAGGAAGAATAGGAGGGAGTTCACTTCTTTCGTCCTGTGCTTGTCCTGCAGGATCTGAAGGACTGATTGACCAGGACGGATGAGAGACCTTTGGCTGTCGAGGAGGGGGCACCTGAAGATGTAATGCAGGATGTCGTCATCTACGTCCTCATCACACCGGCAGTTGCATTCTCGAAGGTCTACATGTTGTAAGTTGATTTAATAAAAATTTCAATATATAACCTATTGGTAATAACAGGCATTAGAGCTTCAGTCTTGTTCTCAAGATTTTAGAAGACAAAATTAGGTATGTTGCCTTAGGCATTTAAGGGTTAATTGAATACCGAGCTGTTAAATGAAGTGTTCGAAAGGAAACAACTCCCTTATAAGTAATGTCTTGGCGAATTCATTAATAGTGCAATAGAATAGCCAAACAATTATCTTTCTATCAGCAGTTCTAACCAGACGGAGAAAAAACAGACGAATCGAGTCTAAAACATCAGCATGCTATGATGTTGCGAACTAGAGGTTCGAATTTGCTGCTTTTTTATATATTTAAAATATAAGCAGCGCTCAAATGAAAAGGCGACTACAGTTATACGTAAAGAAATTGTAATAACAATATTCTAATTGAAGTTCGTGTGGAACAGTACAACAATAAATAAGCGCCATTGACATTGATACACTGATCACAGCGCGTAGGGAGAGAGCGGATGGCTTCAGTGTAGGAACTCCTGGGTTGCTGACTGATCCAGTTC
>BGPR01001480.1:26264-38301 GCA_013235015.1 Araneus ventricosus | reverse complement strand
TCATTACTTCGTTCAGTTACGTATTGCTGTTAGATTCTGTAATGTTCAAAGCTTCTGATTTATCAGTTGTGTAGCAGTGTACATAAAAGTTATTAGCATTCAGGTACAGCGCACACTTCAACAAAATATTTAGATTCAGTTGAGTAAAACAACTGAATGTTACTATGTATGAAAACTAATCCCAAGTGTTTTGCGAAAGCCAAAGACATCTGCAAGACCATTAAGAAATTTTAAATGAATAAGCCGTTGTAATATTTAAATTTTAAAACAATGAAGGAAAATTGAGTGCATGAAACTTAAAGCGTCTTATTGTTTACTTTATAATAGCTTTTCAGTATGTTCTTTCTTTAATCCATGTAGCTGAAACTAGAAATAGTATAAAAAGCCTCGTTCAAATTTTTTTCTTGTATGCAACAACAAAAAAATGCATGATTTTTAATTAACGCACAAACATGAAAAAAATGTTAACAGCTAAATAATAAGTGCGTGTCCAGTGGTGGCTCGTCAACAAGAGCTGCAGTCCCCCCACCTCCGAAATTATTTTAAAGGTTGTATTTTTGTTTTATTTAAATATATACACTTTTCCACTTTGAAAATCAGTGATCAACGAAAATGGCAAAAAAGTAATAAAATGTAAAAGATCTGGAAAATCAGTCAAGCCTGCATCAAGTTTTGCCCTCCCTACAGATCCGATAAATGCAAAGAGCATCGCAAAGCGGGAGAAAAGCAGCCTTTCTAGCAGTGCATTCATTTGAGCCCTGCATTTTTTCAGATCCCATTTGGCGATTTCCTCATTCCTCCCCTTTCTCAGTTAAGTAGTTTTCCCATTTTCTCGGTCAGTTAAGTAGTTTTCCCCTTTTTTCTCAGTTAGTAGTTTTTTCCCCTTTCTCAGTTAGTAGTTTTCCCCTTTTCCTCAGTTATAGTTTTTCCCCCTTTTTTCTCAGTTACAGTAGTTTTCCTTTTCTCCAGTTATAGAGTTTTCCCTTTTTCTCAGTTGGAATTTTTTCCCCTTTTTCTCCAGTTATCAGATGTTTTCCCCCTTTTTTTCTCAGTTAATTTTTCCCCTTTTCTCATTAAGAATTTTCCCCTTTTCTCAGTTAAGAATTTTTTTCCCCTTTTTCTCAGTTATGAATTTTTTCCTTTTTCTAGTTAAGGAATTTTTTTCCCTTTCTCAGTTATAATTTTCCCCTTTTCTCAGTTAGATTTTTTTCCTTTTCTCAGTTAAAGAATTTTTCCCCTTTTCTCAGTGGAATTTTTCCCCTTTCCTTTTTCTCAGTTAAGGAATTTTTTTCCCCCTTTTTCTCAGTTAAGGAATTTTTTTCCCCCTTTTTCTCAGTTAAGGAATTTTTTTCCCCCTTTTTCTCAGTTAAGTAGTTTTTTTAATCCAATTCTGGAGGAGTTGTAATTTTTTGCTTCTTTATGTTCTTTCGGGTGCTGATTACGATTCTGAGGTTTGCCACCAATAATTTTTGTTGGAATTTTAGTTATAGCCAAAAAACAATTTTTTCTCCAGTTTTTTGCTTAAAACTCAAACTATCAATTTTTAGTATATCATTATAAACAAAATAATCGGTACAAAATTTCCTACAACTTAGGTCTATAAAACTTGCAGCACTGCTGGTTTCCGAGCTGACGAGCCGCCATTACGCGTGGCACGATATAATGAATTTTTTGACTCCATGGAAATTAGAAAGGTCTCTTCGGATTAACAGAGTTCGTTCTTTAAAGTTTGCTACTGCTATTTATTTCTATATACCAAAATGAGTTTCGATACACATATACTTTTGTTGTTGAGTTAGTAATCATGATTTGTATATACCTCTGATAAATTTAAATCCGTCGTAATGTGAAATTTCTTATAAAATGTAGTGATCAAAAACCATCGTGTTGAGCAGGTTATTCAATTTCTGACGCCTCACATTTCCCAAACAAAATAATTTCATTTTATATTTTAGTAAAATATTACTGTGCATTAAAATCGTACTAATATTCAGGTAAAAGCACTGTAATATTCGTAACGAATAAAAAATGTATATATATGTAGAATTATTAAAATATTTCAAGAAAAGAAATTTGATAACAAAATTGTTTGGTCATAAAAGAAATTAATTTAAAAAATTGTTGGCTGAAAAAAAATTAAAAAATCGTTTGGCATTAATTCCTTTCTAAAGGTTATAAAAATAGTGTGGCAACGACATATTTGTCTTTTGCTAATTTTGCCTAGCAACGGAAAAGAATGATGATTTAACATATAATTCGATGTCAGTCAGTGATGTAACGTTTGTAATGTACGTGTTTTTTTGCATGTTTGTGCTGTGGAAGACGTCCAATAAACATATTATTTTTGATAAAGAAGGCTCCACGATTACTCATTCTATGCGAAATGCATCACAGCACTGTTAGATGAAAGCAGGGATTTTATTTAAGTAATGATTAAAAAGCTGATATTCATTCTCTCCAACCGTACGCTTGGCTGGTACGCCGATGTACCACTATCTTGAAGTTTTTAACCACTCAATTTTGTAGACATCGCCAACTGCCTACCCATACCATCATGTTGGCTCTTTGAAATCTTGGACTGCACAATCAAACATTATTGACCATTAACCGCACCGAAATTAACATCCTAATGGTCCTGTGGAAATTCTGAGAGGGAGATTCCGGCTGAGGTGTCTTCGTCATCTGGCTGCAGTTCAAAACTGCAAATGCCACTCCAAAACAGATCTCGGGTAACTTCAAAGCGGTTTGTTAATCTAACTAAACTAAACTTCACACTGTAATTGTGCTCGATGAAATGCTTGAGTCTCTGTGTCGTTCCTTGGGTTCGTATGTGAATACAAATTCAATCAACTGAATTGTCTTTATCGTCAACTTATTCACTTGGAATAAAAGTTGATAAGTTTCTGATTTTGAATTTTCTTTGAGAGAAAAGCAATAAATCACGTATTCCAACAGTTTTTTTTCATAAGTTTTATCATATGTACATTTTTAGTTCATTTCTGAATACTAAAAGGAATAGGATCACGAGGTCCAGATGCCCGATTTTAAGTTTAGGGACTGTAGCAGAGGCTCTCAACTTGTGGCACGCGAACTCTAAAGTCGGTAATGGCGAACACAAGAAACATAAGGGATTAAAAATATTACAGAATTTTGTTTCCCAAGTTAGTATAAAAAGTAAAGTGAAAGTTGTGCAAGACCTAAACCTACCTTCAAGATAAGTAAAAAAGAAAGCAAAAGGAAGTGTAACTTTAAGCTATCCTTATAAGTTAATGCGAAATTATTGCAATAGTGATTTCATCAGTTTTGACGTTGAATTAATACTATTGTAAAAATGGAATAAAATGTAAAAATCAAAAATAAGTCTAGCACATATTATGAATTCCATTTATTTGACTCTTAAGCTTACCTAGGCCCTTAAGATTATTGATGAAAACTTCTTTGTAAAAACGGATGGTTGGAGGGCGAGATCTAACAGAAGGGGGTACGCGAAAATAAAAAAAAAACTAATCGAGGGGTACGCGAGGGAAATAAGGTTGGGAACCCCTGGACTAGAGCGTCGTGATTTCGAAACCGGGTCCCACCCGAAATCCCCTATGCACGCGAGCCTGGAGCACCCTAAATCTGTGCGAGTCAAATGTCCATCCACTAGTGCGTTGTGGGAGTTTGGAAAGTTGCTGCCGTCTCGAGTATTATCGTAATTTAGTCACGGTTCAAAATTACTAGGTCCATTTCACAATAAACTTCCTGTTGGTCCAAAATGGGACGCTAATTCAACTAAACCGAGGGCGAGAAATTTTGTGCATCTCATTGTTTTATAAGAATTACCTTTGCCAATTAATCGAGTTGGATGTTTATCACTTTCCGTACTTGAGTATTTGTTTAAAGCAATGGTGCGCAAACTGTTTTCATTTCCGACCCCCCTTACTTTGTGTAAAATTGTTTCGCGACCCCTTTTGGCGTCACTACCACGTTTTTTGAAGAAAAGTCTTATATGCTTTATTGTCAATTAAATTTATTTGAATTTAGCGACTCACAAAACTTTTTTCGCAACTCACCACTGAGTTTAAAGTACAGGGTGTTCGAAAATTGTGGGACACATTTCAAAAATTAATTTTAAAACGCCTAATGTTATAACTACTTAAAAAAAAATGACAGCGCATTTTAAAGTGTTTTTCAGATAGGTAACGCATCTTTACTTTGGCCTAGATGGCCGTAAGTTATTAAGAATCTCCCATTTTTGGAAGCCATTATCTGCGAAAATATTAAAATTAGGAGAAAAATAAAAGCATGTATTTGTAGGGAATTTCACGCTAATTCACATGTTACCTAACGTTAATTCACAGGTAGCGTGAAAACTGAATATTTTTCAAGATATTCAAGAAAAACTAAAAAAGGAAACCAGAAAACGCGCATCGGCAGTGGCGGACTGGGTCTGAAAATAGTGGTTGCCAGGAGTCAGTGAGGGCCCACACATATCTACAATCATAATATTAATTCATATATATATATAATTTTTATTTAATTTTTCCGCGTCTTTAAAATAAATCCCTTTTAACACCCCTTAATTTTCTACGTTTAAAATAGCGAAATTATGATTCAAGTTATTTGATTTTAAATTACGGAAGTTAAATATTTCGTATACGGTTTTAGCGACAAAGTATGAAGGAGAAATGCTGCCCATTAGTAGGGCATCTGTTGAAAGAGCCAGGAACCTTTAAAGCAAACTTCTTTTGATGATTTATAGTTTAGTAATTTGTACTGGTAATGTTTCAGTAATTTGTAATTAAACTGGTATTTGAAAAGATATTTTTGAATTGTAAGTAATTCAAAAACAATTTTGTTCGATAATATTTTTTGAAAATATTGCGAAAAAACGCCAAAATCTTACTTAATTTTTAAGTTACTGAAATTTTAATTTACCTTTGGACTTCAAAAAGTGGACAATTATTTTCATCTTTTTTTTTTAAGAGAATGTGTGCCAAATTTCTTAAAGGTCGAGTAAAACTATAGATTTGTACAAAATACATCCTTATAATGTAAGAAACTTCTGTTGTGTTAAAATGCAGTCCATTTTCATTGTTTCACCATTTTTTTTCTTTAAGTCAAGTCTTTTTCTTTCTTTCTTCATTACTTCAAATAAATTTAGCTTTTGATAGATTTTCTATGTTATTTTAATAAATCTACTTTTTAGCATTGACATTAAGCTCATCTTTCCACTTGAGGCAAGATAATATTCCTGGAGATTATGTAATTCATTTATTTGATATGATGAGGTTAAATTTTCACTTTATAATAAGCTTCATAATGCGCAATAATTGTAGATTATAATTATGCAAAATTTAAAAAAATAATCTTCATTGAATCTCGTGTTTTTTAGACTTTTTTTAACAGTTGAATGTAAAGACTTATGTCATTATTTTCATTAGACACAAAAACATACTACTACATCAAAATTTATCTCAAATGCTAATACATTTCCTATCTACTGTTTTTTTTTTTTCTTCTTTTTTTCCCTTGTACAACTAATTTCTTTCTCAGTCTTTTGTAGCAATTATTTAATTTTTGTTAAGTTAAAAGTATTAAGTTGGAGAATTTAAAGTTTGTTAATATAATCAAATTAAGGCAATTAATAAGATGGACGAGTCGGTTGGTAGCCGAATGAGGCTAGGTGTTTATTACTACAAAAGCAATGTAAAAATAGAGAAATGATAATTTCAGCTTGCCTCTCAAAATTTTTCTTTCCTTTTTGAAAGATACGCTACATATGTCTTTACTCTCTTATGACTAAAAACAGAAATAACACTTTTCTCACCAATTATTTTCAATGAAAGTCAGGCCAATAAGACAGGGGGCCCTTTACTCTTCTAAACGCAAACTCCCCCCAAACGCATAAAGAAAAGCGTGAGTGTCGTCTTTTCATCGATGTCATTTAATGTCCTAGTCGCAGTTTTAGCCAAGAAAACCTTTTCCTACAGGCGAGTTCCCTCGTTTGTCGGATTTATAACAGTAAAATGAAACTACAGAAAAAGAAAGAAAAAAACGCCTCTTATAGCTATCTCTCACAAGAACCGCAGCCTTTCTGCACAAAGGGATGCAGTTCCTTCCATCTTTCCGGGGGCTTTCGAAACCAACAAAAACTCTTAATGAGTATTGCGGCTCGACTTTGCACACAAGAGGTACCCTGTTCCAAAAGCCCGAGGGTTTGTGCGATGGCTGCAACATTCTGGAGAAACATCTGTAAATGATCGGAAGGTCAAAGGAAGTGGACTGGACAGAGAACTCGGTACAGTTCCTACGGGCAGTTGTAATTGCGCATGCATCTTGGGTCGGTATTCGACCACCCGCTGTTCGGCTGGTCGAATTACGACAGCAATAAATTCCAAACGCCTGAACGCCGAAACATGGACCTTGGTTACAGGCTATTTTGTTTGCTTTAGAAAAGATTACTATAGAGAAAGTTATTTTTTGTCTCCCACACTTCCTGGGGGCCTAAATTGTCTTTTCTTTAAGGGGCCCACCTGCCATCGGGCAAGCTGGCAACCTCGCCCGTCCGCCACTGCGCATCGGCTTCTGCCGATCGGTAGTCATTGCGTAGGTAATTCTTTCGCTGTAGCAAATTTGAAACGCCGTAACGCCGCGTTACCTATCTGAAAACAAACTTATTTGCTCTTTCATTTTAAAAAAAACTGTGTAGTTGTAACATTATTAAGGTTTTTTTATTAATTTTTGAAATGCGTCTCGCAATTCTGACACATTGTATTAATCGAACACTTGATGCAATTTTCTTTTTTTTTCTAGCGTTTGTTCAGAAGTTCAGAGCGTTAGCATTGTTAGAAATTGTTTCCTTTTCCAGTTCTAAGTTCAGTTGTTTGTTACAGAACCAAAAGGATTTGAGCGTGCATCCATCTTAACCAGCATCAATTCCAGTCAGAAAACTAGTTTCAGCTACTACCACAGCTTTGGCTTGACGGAGAACTACATCTTGTTCCTGGAACAGCCTCTGCTGGTCAACACTGTTCGGATGGCCGCATCGGGCATCAAGGGATACAGTCTCAAAGAGTGCTTCGATTGGAACCCTGCTCAGAAAGTAAGCACTTTTAATGAAGTAACTTGTAACCGAAATCGGTGAGCCTTCTGTTCAGCAGCCATTCAAGTGTATTTCTTTAGCCTTGTCCCCATAACGTTGTTTGTAAAATCTCAAGTTGCTCGATTTTCGTTTGTGGCTTGTGTTGGTCGAATTCCCACAGGTTGTGCCATACTCTGCGCTTGGCTTGTCAAAACTTCACTTGGTTTGTAAAACCAAATAGACCACTTTTCGTCAATACATTATTGCCAAAAGTTTCGTTGTTTTCACTTTTTTAAAAAAAAAATAATATTCAGTAAAAATGAATAAAGTTTACAAGTTGGACAAGAGCAGGCCGTAGGAAAATGGTTCCTACAGTTAATGACAAAAACCATCCCCGGTATAAAAAAAAGCATCATGCACCTGCCCCTTCCCATTTCGAACAAATCTTGTAAGAATTTCTGAAAAAATGCTTCTTTTCAGGTATTACTTTGTCAAGAACCAGATTTCATCTCTTAATGGTCTTTAAGTGACGAGAACGATCTCTTTGCAGAAGAAAATCATTGAGCACATATGCTGTTGGAGTGGCATACAAATTCAACAACTTTTAACTTTAATTTTAATCTTTATCACTTTTATTTCGGTGTATTTTTTTCACATTGTTTCGTATTTTTCACCATGTTTTTATGTTTGTTCTCGTCCAATGTATGGTTCTTTTTTTCATTATTGTTTGTTTTTACGTTCTCTTATACGAAGTATACAAGGAGAAAGTATTGTAATCGTCAAAAAATTCGAACTCGAGATTTTGACGAATCTCCACGTTTTAGACCTCCCTGAATCCGAAAAACACAATTTTGGAATTATGTCTGTCTGTGAACACGATAACTCAAACTATTAAATCTACATGGATGAAATTTGGTATGTGGTCTTTACACATAATATTTAGGTTTCTAACAAATTTTGGACAAAATCCGTCCTCTAGAAGTCTGTCTGTCTGTATGTCCGTGTTAACGTGAACGCAATAACTCAAACTTAAATAACTAAGTGGATAAAATTTGGCACACATTTTTATTAGGAATGTATGTTTGTAATAAATTTTTGACCAAATCCGTCAAAGGATTGACTGTTTGTGTAATCGTATACTTTTGAACGCAATAACTTCTTTAAAAAATTACTTTTATAAATGAAATTTTGTATGTGGCTTTCTTGCATTAATGGTAGATTTGTGTCCAATTTTTGTGTCAATTGGTTAAAAAAAAGGCGTTCAAATTACGAATTTCGTTTTCTTTATCTTACACCCAACCCTATTGGTAATCACGCCAGTTTCTAATTCCACTTCCGCGTTGGACGACCTTCAGAAATCCGTGGTATGACATTCCGCTTATTTTTTTTTTCTCCATTGCGTTTGGGGTTCTTGTTCGTTTTACTGCCTTTTAGCTTATTTTTTTTCTCTACATGTGTTAGGAGTTTGCGAAAAAGTTTAGGGGAGACCACTTCCGCTGATTGTCCTTGTTATATGCATTTTCCTTTAAAAAATAAAATTCACTATCCATCCAAACTGGAAAGGAGCCAAATGGCTCTAAACACGTGGATGCAGGTGTGATGTTCATGTAATTACTATGTTCTCATACTGCATAAATCACCTTAAAGTTGTGTTGTATTGTGATGTTCCGAACTATGTGATTTTGTGTTTAATATGCATGACTGTTTTTCAGACCCGGTTCCATTTGATCGATCGCGTGTCTGGACACGAGATCAAGATCAAGTTCCAGTCGGAAGCTTTCTTCTTTTTCCACCACATCAACACCTACGAGGAGGATGGACACGTGGTGGCCGACATCCAGGCCTTCCCCGATCCTGAGGTCTTGGACAAGTTCTACTTGAGCAAGCTGCGTCTGGGGGAGTTCGCCGTCTCCTGTCAACCCGTCTTCACACGATTTGTATTGCCCTTAAAAACCGTGAGATTTCAAGAATTCAGATGTTACAATTTTATTTTCTCGCTCCAACCATTTCTTCTCAATTAATTAATTGTACCACATGTTTTCAGTGAATTAACACATTATTGACCGGAGAACGTCATATGATAGTTAACCATACGTTGTTAACCGGGAACGTCATATGACGTTTTTTCGTAACCATACGTTGTTATCATGACATTTTTGATAATCATACATTGCTAACCGGGAATGTCGTATGACGTTTTTTGATAACCATACGTTGCTAACCGGGAACGTCATGTGACGTTTTTGATAACCATACGTTGTTAACCGGGAACGTCATATAGCATTTTTCGAAAACTTCGTACTTAATTGACTGAGTATTATACATTTTAATTATGGTTGTCGTTCATTTATCATCTGTTTTCGTTATATTTTCGATTGTTTATGAAATGGTGTACTCGTACACTTTTTACAACAATTCTAACAGTAAATATATTGATAAGCACTCAGTTTGTGGAAAGACGTCGTAAGTTCAAGTTGCATATATTCCATAATATGCGGATATGCGGGTTCTTTTTTATTCACTTTTAGGAAAATTCGCTGGCCACATGCATCGGTTTCTGCGAAAGAAAAAAAACTAACCCGGTCAACAATGTGTTAAAACTTTCCTTTCAGAGGCGGTTGTTTCTTTTATTTTTATTAGTTTTTTCCTTAGCCAGGTGGTATTCTTTTGAGGATTTATTAGAAAAGATGTTTCTATTATCCAATGTTGGCAACAGAGACCATACCTATTATATCTTTCTTATGGATTTATTAACATAACATCGTTTCTTAGAATAAAAATAATTATGCTTCTGAAAGTGTTAATTTCCGCACTTGATGCTTTTCGAGGTTCGGTAGTCAAGAATGGTGCGAATTAAATGTAGCTCATCTGGCGAATAATGATGTATTCATTGAAGAGTAGGTATTTGCTGAATTTCAGTCGCTTTCAAATAGGAAAATTCGGTTTTGTGTCACTAAATAGCAATGGAATACTTAATTTAATCATCTTCGAAAACCATTGTATCGACAATGACATTCTATCGACGGACATTACTAAAAAAGTGGTATGAAGTATATTTGCTTTCAGGAGGGCAACTAAGTGCTAATATTTTCTTTAAATTTCGATAAACGTGGTGATAAAATTCAAAAATCAAAATCGGGAAATGCAGTGAAAGGTAGATTAACAAGGATAATCACTGACGATATTCTTTAACTGATCATCGATTTACCAGAAATTTTTTATTAAAATTGTGTTAATTAGTTCCCCTTGAAATTATTTTTATCTTTTACCTCTTTAATAAACCCCTTGTTAGGCGCAGCATGTTCCAAGTTGGATCTTGGGTCAAATTTCATACCATACCGTCCTATTAAGTCGGATGGTAAACGTAACTGGATTAGAGCATCACCTTAATTTTTCTAGTATACTTTTCTTATTACTTCTCTTCGTTACCTTCTAAACATTTTTTTTTATTTGAAGAATTATTGAAAAATTTTCTTACTATTAAAACTTAACAATCATATAAAGTCATCTTAAAGAGAAAAAATTCTTTTTATTTTGCTTGTTAAGTTGAAATTTATTTTTTTAATTCGTTTTTTTAAATTCCTATTACTTTTTCAAATACGAATACTTTCGCTCCAAATTTTATTTGCAGTTTCACTAAAATATGTTACATAAAATTGTGCATGGATTTTAAGGTGCATATAATATTCGCTTAAATATAGTTTTTTACTGTTTTATTTGAGGAAATTTAGCACCAATTTACATCCTGTTTATAAAAAAATTAAGCAACTGAATGCTTATTGCACGCACAGTTTTATCATATACACAACGACGAAGGAGTACAAAAAATTTGAAAGCTCCATCTTAAAATAATAAAAAAAAGCCTTTGCATTTTGAAAACACGAAAGTGGAAAAAAAATCGGACATTGAGAGAAAAAACCAGTTCAAGTTGTCATTTGCGTATGTTTATCATTGGTCATCGTGAATAAAAAACTATATAACTTCTATAATATTAAAGATACAAATTTGAAATTTTGATACATTAAGTAGAAAGATAAGATCAACGAAATAAGCCAATAAAATAAAAATTGATACTTTGGCCATATTTTGGGTAATGTGCCCCCTGAACTAAGGCATACTGGTTGCAGAATCTGGAGGAAAAGAAATATTTAGTTCTCTTTCTTAAAACCTTGGGACGGAGGAAAAACCATGTGAACATCAATCTACTTTAAAATCCTTTTGGCTCTTTGTTATATTAGCAGTTTTGTGTGGTTTGTTGCAACGTTGATTTATGATTCTAATAAATTCCATTGCAATTGTTCGACGGTTTTTCTCGATGTTGCTGCCAGGAAGCAATTTGCGGTTTGGAACAATGTGTTATAAAATCTAACTGGACGTTAATATAACTAAACTTGTCGCGGCACCGCGTCATTGGCGGTCGTCAAAGGCCGGCTTAAAGGAAACGACTGGCGTGGGGTGGATTGGACCTTCGAATTTCCAACCCTTCCCAAATACCCTCGCCCCACTCCGCGTGGAATGGACGATGCCTGTCCGTGGATTCAGATATTTGCCGGGGAGGCTTGGTGTGAACACTGACGGGATGGGAGTGTGGTCGTTAGTTTATCCCTACTAAATGGATAGTTTCAAAATGGAGAGACGTGGGGTCACTCCCAGTGGCGTAGCGGGAACTTTTGCCGCCAGGGGCGAACTCGCAACATGCCGCCCTCCCATTACAAGTTTAATATGGTCCATAAACCTCAAAATGAAAACATAATAAATTCCATTAAAAATATTTTATTAGTAACGTATTTTGTCGTTTGACGCCTTCGATCTCTGGTGATAGACGGGTGGTTGTCTTGTGATTTCATGATCTTTCTTTCACATATCGGCAATTCATTAACAAAAGACAAATATATGAATTAATTGCGGGCCGTGGTGGCTTAGAGGCAAAGTATTGTCTTGAGGGGCAAAGTATTGTCTTGAGGGGCAAAG
>BGPR01001480.1:11162-26254 GCA_013235015.1 Araneus ventricosus | reverse complement strand
GGCAAAGTATTGTCTTGAGGGGCAAAGTATTGTCTTGAGGGGCAAAGTATTGTCTTGAGGGGCACAGTATTGTCTTGAGGAGTCGGAGAGTTCCAGATTCAAAACCCGATTCCACAGATGATCCGCCGTGTATGTGGGCCTGTTGCGAGCTAAATTAGATATAGGGGGCCAAACGCCCTCACCCTGGTATGGTGCGGAGAGGGGTGCCTGTTGAGGTGTCATCTGACCGCAGCTCAAAATGACGAGATGCGTCACGAAATAGCCCTCATGTTGCTGCAAAACGGGATGTTAATGTAATTGAACAAAAGAAACCCAAGGAATCCATTATACTAGCTATTTTTTATATACACAATGAGATAGCTAGTGCTACTGAGTTAGTACCACTGCTTTTCTTGGTTCTAAAATTTTCCTGCATCCCTGATTTTGCCGCCTCTTTCTAAGTGCCCCCTCCGCGCATTTTTAACTACGCCACTGGTCACTCCATGCCATTGTGTCACTTGGAGCGGTCAGGAAAGACCGGCCTAAGAAATTTACTTTCTTCAGGCTTACATTTTTGCTTTCAGATGGAATTTCGTCAAATTCAGTCTATTGGTTTAAGCACTTTAAAATCTATGATTCGAAAAGTATTTTGTTTCACCTAGTCAGCAATGATTCAAACTTGCACCGAGCAAATCTTGTGGTTGAAATTTAATTCTTCTAGGAATCTGGAAAGTTTCTTCTGCTGGTTCCTCAATATTATACAGTACATCGATTTTCGCAAGTACTCCAAACTCAATAAGTTTTTATTATTTAAAGCTGTACAAAAAGTAAATCGTAGGTTTTCTTTCACTTCCTGGAATTTTTTGTGTTGGTAAACTTTTAAATAAAGCTAAACGACAATTATGTATAGAAAGATTAGGTATAATAAATGTTAAGTTGTATTTACACAATTCAGGGGGGGGGGATGAAGTTAACTCGTCGGATTTGGTAATAAACATTTAACAAATAGTGATATTTTTACAAAAAAGACAGAACTTTGACTTATTTTGTAATGTGTCGATATTACTTTAAGAATATTTTTTACTTCGTTATACGTTATGTTAGACAACCTTTTTACCACCTCGGTATTGCTCGGATTACTTTTAACATACGAGAAAGTAATAGCCTTAATTATTTTTCTCCAATTTCAGTTTAATTTGGATAAAAATGTTAAATCATTACTTCGCCAAACTTAACAAAGAAAATATCTTTGTTATTAAAACTTGTATGTTTTGTCTTGCCATGCTTGCAAGGGGGAAAACAAACTTTAGTGCTTTCGAGCCACCATTCCCAAAATGGTGAACTAAAGAACTCGGAATCGTTTTGGCTTTGTTTATCTCTGTTTGTTTTTCCAGGATGGGAAGAAAGGTGAAAACTTGGTCACTCTCAAAAATACCCAAGCTACCGCAGTGAAGCAAGATAATGGTGTTGTGTTCCTTGAGCCTGAAGAAAAAGGAGAACCGGGTAATAGTTTTATACGATTCCGCTTAATAGCCAGATTGTTATTAAATCTTTTTTTGTACATCTACTGCAAATCTTATTTAACATTTTCAAAATTGCAGCATAAAACTTTTAATTAAAAATATATAAAATATAACATTTTTTGAAATTCCGCTTCATAATGGACAATTTCTAAGTGAAATTGAGAAAATGGTTTCAAAATGATCTGTGCTTTAAAGTTAAATTTACGGTGCAAAGCCCTTTCTCTCCGCTTTAGCTCACCAAACCCTTGCCGCCAAGCAGAAGATGAATTGGCGACGTCAAAACATTTGTTTTGGTTGCGCATGAATGTTTCTATTCGTGTCTTGTTCGCGCAGGAATCGTTAGATTTTTATTTCGCGCTTCAGCGTTGCAATTTTATTGGTAGGGTATGTGCCATCTATGATTTCATTGGTCCATTTCTTCGAATTTGAATAAAACTTCGTTTGGAATTGAAATTCTCGTTTTTCGAATTTTTTTTAAAAAAACCTAGATTCCTAACATTCACTGAAAAAGCGAAGCTACTATTTTCCCGCTTTGCTAAAAGCGAAGCTGTTTTTTTTTTTTTTTTTTTTTTTTTTGTTAAAATATTTGCCCGGAGCCCACTTGAGATGCCACAGACATTGCGTCCACAAGGCAACAATAAAATGCTCACTGCGCATCCAAAACAAATGTTCTCGCATCTCCAAGCCATCTTGCTCTTGGCGACAAAAAGTTGGCGATCCTAAGTAGGGAGGAAGGCTGAGCACCTTGAACTTAACTTTCACCCTTTTGTCTAACAGACTCGCTCAAATTTAGGCCCTCTTGGTCCAAAATGTTAATATGATAGTTAATACAAAGATGAAATGATTGAATTCATAAACAATAAACTCATTTCGCATAAATTAAATTATCTCCATAGAGATTCAAATTGCAAAAATATATATTGTACATTATTTTTTCAAGCATAATATTGTTTCAAAGTGCATGAAAATATTGAATCTTTTCGTCTTTTATTAAATTTCTCAAACTTCAATAGTTTAATATATTTTAATAAGATTTAATAAAGTTCCTATTTCATTTTTGTTTCTTCTGTCGATGGTTTGAAGTGTTGTCTTTGTAATATGCATTAAAGTTGTGGAACTTTTAATATTAAATTTTTAAAAAGTGATCAAAGATCTCTATTAAAATAAAATAATTTTATTTACTACTCTGGAGTAAGCGAAGTTCACATCCATTCTATTTATTCGAGCTTTTCTCTTATCAACCGTACGATTCAAAATGTTTTATCTATTGCCTCGTAAATTCACGAACAATAACAATTGGATTACCTTATGAGTGTTGCCAGTAGATGGCAGCACTATAAATACAAATAGAAACTCAATCGAAATAAGAGTTTGGTCAGTTCTTCAATAGATGGCAGCAGGAAAGCGAGACTATATTTGATTCCAGGAACTGTTGGCTACTGAAGTTAATAGGTTTTTCATATTCATTAGCGACGATAAATAGAAATTTTATCTATCATTAATTGTCTGAAAAATATACAAAAGCCCTCCGACATGTATATATTCCATGCAGGGGTGCCGCCAGTGGGGGACCGGGAGGCCGAGGCCCCTCTCGAGGATGCTGTGCCTCCCTTCCGTCGAGGAAAATTTTTGTAGCCCACTTACACAATGGGGTATTCAGTCAAGTAGATAAAGATCTGGCGAAAATTTGAGACCAATTTCATCACATCCCTCCCCCCACAGAGCAGGTCGTGCAACCCTGTCGGAAAGACAGGAGAGCATTTGGTTTCATTTGTGAATGATTAGATATTTAAAGTTTTTGCTGATAAACTATTTAATTATAGTTGTTTTTTTAACTCAAAATGGAAAGTGGTTTAGTAGAAGGTTCCTGAGACATGCTGCACTATTCAGTGGCGTAGCTACGGGAAGGGGCATGGGGAATATGGATGTCAACAGCATCATGGGGACGAGCCGTTTGTTCTTTAGTTATTTTTTTAAACCAAATATGATGAGGGAATGAAAAAAATGCGCTATTGTTGGCGCTATTGGTTTTTGCTTAGCTACTGATGAAGACTGCGGGGCAAAAGCAACATATCGTCTCTTAACAAGCAACACCACTTATCTCAATTTTTTGAAATTTCAAAGAGGAAGATAATCAATTTTTCGCAACCAGTAAAAAATATCCCTAAATTTATTTAGCATCCAATAAAAATAAGAGACCGCATTTTCCTACCAAATATGAAAATTAAGAAATATTCGTTATTGGTTGCGAAAAATTGAATATTTTTTTCCTATTTGAAATTTTCAAAAAAATTGAGATAGGTGGTGGTGCTGGTTAAGCGACGATATGCCACTTATCTTCGCTACGCCACTGGCACTATCCACTACCTGAATGAAAACAAGATTTTTTATCAATTGAAATCAAAAACTAATTGGGATCTGGGCAAGACATGTTAACTGTTTCACTATACTTATTTGAAGTTCAAAATAAAAATGTGCATTTATTGAAAAAAATTGTTTTTATTTCTGTTTCTTCTTCCTCCCCCGCCCGTCTTTTTTTTCAAAGGGGGGGGGGGGTGCCCAAATTTCAGGGTTCCAAATTCTATTTATAATGATGTATAAAATAACTGCTTTTCACTTCTGTCTGGGTTGTATATAATTGATAATAGTATTAGTTTATATACCGATAATTGCATTGTATATTTCAGGTTATGAAATGCCAACCATAAATTATTCCATGTGCAATACGAAGAAATATCGATACGTATATGGTAGTGGAGTTTTTGAAACGGGAAAATTTTCCAATTCGGTATAGTATTGTGTCATTTTTATATTCAGTTTCTAGAGAAGGAATTGCATAGTTTCATTTTACTTCTTCAGTGTTCTGGTTTATGAAATGTGAATTGTTCTGTTATTTTACTTGCTTCTAAAACAGTGTCTGAAGTTAAAATATACAATGTTTCAGAATGAATGTATAAACTTAAAAAATAAAATCGTTGTTTTTTGGCTCGCTTCTAAAGAGGGAAATGTTTAAACAATTTACAGATAATGAATTTATATCATGCTTAAAGTCCAGTGCATGGGCAAGAATAAGAATTGGCCGTTTTCACATTTCTTTAGGGTCCATGAAAAGGGTAGGACGTATAGCAGACTGGTACCTCAGTCTAAACTTGCATATATATTAAATCTGCAAATGTTTAACTATTATTTCAATATAATAATCGTAACTTTTAAATATAATAATCCCTTTAATGTTAATCAGTTTTCGAATGTTTCCAATTCTGGTTGACATATACATATTTATAAAAAGTATACATCCCAACTTCACTTAATTTAGCGTGACTGAATTATCTGGCATACATCAAAAAAATTTTAAGAGAAAATTTCAATCGTAAGAAACAAATGATAAACAGGATACTTTAAAGAAGCAAAAATTATTATGTCGAGAAAGGGAATTATATGTTTAATAAAAACCCTGCTAAATAGCCGATACTGAATTAGGAGTGTGAGGTATGCTGTTGAAACGGTACATTGTGGGATTCAAAAGATTATACATTTATATTGTCAAACTTGTACGTTTTTTACCAATTGTTTACCGAAATTTTACGTACATGTAAATATAGTACCATGAATTTATTACATTGAAGGATATCTCTATCAGATAAGTTTACAACAACTATTTGCATGCAACGTGGACACTGATCTACTTCATTTTAGGATATTTTTTTTTAAACGGTTTTACCAAGTTCGAAATGTTTCATGTTTGTATGTATGTGAGGTTGGAATTTTGTGTTCGATTTTTCACTCACTTCTTAATGCACTAGAGTTCTGAAATTTTGTATATTTATTGGGTCTTGATAACAATGTAATATTTTAATAATTTTAGAGCTCTCAATTATCAATTTAAAAAAAAATGTCAAAATTGCGTTTGCACTCGGTAGGTTTCAGGGGCGCTATCTATACAGTATTTTTGAGAACTAAAAGACTTTACACAGTAATTTAAATGTTTCAATAAAAATAAGTATATTCTATTGTAGATCTTTTTGAAAAAATTATTGCTGGAATTGGTTGAAGAAAAATGGATTTAAGTTCGAAATATTTTTTTTGCAAAATCATAATTTTGTGATCGATTTTTCACTCTCTTCTTAATGCACTAGGGTTCTACAAATTTGCATATTCATTGGGTCTTGATGACAATGCAATATTTCAGTAATTTTAGAGCTCTTTTCAATAAAATAATTGTTGGAATGAGTTCATGAAAAATTGATTCTAAAATCCCAAAATATTTATAATTCTGAATTAGGACATAAATTAAAGAATAAAAACTAGAAAAAAATAAATATAAAAACTTTTAAAAAACGCTTTTATCAATGCATTAGAAAAGAAAATTTTTTTCTTGAAAATCTGGAAGTCAAAACAAAAATCATAAAAGCGTGAGGCGCTGAAAACAGTAGGAGAAAGATATATCAGCGCTTCACGCTTTTACTATTTTTGTTCTGACCAGATTTTTGAGAATTTTTCTTTTCTAATGCAATGGTAAAAGCGGGTTTTTTTAATATTTATTATTACCTACATGTTTTCAATAACAGAACACGCATTACTTGCAACTTGTTAAGATATTCATTTTGAATTGCTAAGCCGTTTGCATCCAAAGGGGAAAAAATCTTAATTGACAATTCTCAGCAGCAGCGGAATAATACACTGTAGTGATACTCTCTACAGTATTCATTTTTGAATTATTCCGCTTACGGATGCAAATGGTTATTGGAAAAAAAGTGTTGTTCATTTTAATTAATAAAATATTTTGCAGCTGATCAAGCTAGACAATGTCACTGGCGAAATGATTGTATGGAAGGATACCAACACCATGTACCCCAGCGAGATGGTCTATGTTCCTAAACCCGGTTCCAAGGAGGAAGATGATGGTAAAAACTTTTCCTTACTGAATTAAAAAATATAAGTCGACTCTTATTGAGTTATTGAGTGAAGAGGAATAGTTCAATGACGGGTCTATATTGCCAATTCATATCGCTAGTTGTTACATTTATAAGATAAAGACACAATAATGAGCCATTTTTTCCTGATATGCATCTCTTAAATAAAAACAAATTAACACACACATATGCATGCGCGATTTTTTTTAATCATTCTAATATAAATGTAGAATGGAAGTTTGTGCAATAACTCATAGATATTCACATGTATTTCGAATGTTTTTCCCTCATGCATGTGGAAGTGGGGTTTAAATGTCTGTTTTTACTTTGCCACTGACGAATAACTCTCTGGTATAATTTATTTGATTACATCAAATACTGCATCGTCAGTTTTCTGTAGAAAAAAACTGACAATTGCATTTAAAATTTTTATCTGGCCAACCTATAATGTCAATCGTCTTAATGAACAAAGACATCTATCGCCTTTCCGCTGGAAAGCTTTTTCGGTTGCGAACAGTTCCATGGATTCCATTCCTGATATAGACAACAAATTCTTCCATAAAATGCATACAAATGGAATAATAGAATACGGATTAAGTGGTCTTAAAATCCCGAGTAAATAAAGAAGTCTTTCATAAGAATTTTTCTTTTAAATCTGCATTTTTCTTTTCCTGTTCTCAGCTTAATTAAAGAATTGCAATAAACAAGAGAAGCACTTTTCCTCTTTATTCTATTTTTTGAGGAAGTTGTTGAGAATTATGAAATTCAATTTTAACTACTTATAATCGGTGACTAGTCATTTTTCAGAAACCTATAAACGACCACTTCAATGAATGACGCAATACCCATTTATTCGCGTCTTAAATCTGAAGAAATCGCCTCAGGAAATTAAACACTTCATTTTATATAAATGAACTGAAAAGAATATTAGTGTCTGGTGTTTACAATTAATGATCTTCTACCATACGAGTTACTTGTAAATGTATTGTATTAATATCACATTTCGAATTGTTTAGCCGAGTTTAATGATACAGTCTATAGTATTTTCTTCCTTTTGTCAAGTAAAGTTGCTACTAGCATGGTGGCCTAGTGGGAAGGTGTTGGCGTCTGAGCCGGAGGGTCCCAGGTTCGAAACCCGATTTTAATAAAGATCCATCGTGTAATGTGTCTGTTGCACGTTAAATCATGCATAGGGGGACCAAACGTCATCCCTTTGGTGTGGTGCAAAAATACCCACACTGGCCCGGCCGCATATAGGCATACTGTACTCGAGCAGAGCACCATTGTTGGAGGGCTCCGATTGGACAAGCGAATCTGACGTAACAATCCTTTGTTGTCTGTTTACCTCTGACCACGTTCTGGCTGATTCTTTCAACTAGCGATAGCGAAATGTTCTTTGTGTAATACGCTATGGCTATTCAGAATTCCAATCCTCCCCCCTCGTTTTTTTGTAAACGAAGTTGTTAAAATCCTTGAAGATGAAACCATCGTTCGAAGCAACCTTAAAAGTGTTTCCGATGTGTATTCATGGATAGAAGAATATGGAAGAACTTTAAACAAGGTACGCGTGTCGCACTGTCGATGCGATATGTAGAAGAGTGACGTCAGATTCGTTTGTCCAATCATAGCCCTCCAAAGTTACAGTGGTGCTCTGCTGGAGTACAGAAGGCCTACCCAAGAAGGGTGTAAAGCCGGGAGAGGACCAATGGGGAGAGAGCCGCCCCACTAACATGTTTAGGACGGGATTTATTAGGGACAATAAAACGATACAGGCTCTGCCCGAACAGGGGCAGTACTTTTAAATACATGAGAGCTGGGAGTATAAACATGGTTCGACGGAAGATTGGGGAGGAGGATGCCAGCTCGGATGTCGTGTCTGTCGTCTGACCGAGGTTCAAAATTACGAGGTCCGTCCCAAAATAGCCCTCGTTTTGCTTCGAAACGGGACGTTAATATAACTAAGCTAATCCAGACCCAACTCTACTGAAGACATGCCGTCTGTGTGACCTGCTGCACATTAGACATGACGACGTGGGTCAAACGAACACCCGCTGGTGTGGTGCCCACAACCCATATCCAACGACTCGCCCACAGGGATGGATGAGGAAGCGAAGTTTGGAGAGAGGCTGCTAACTCGTGTATCGCCCTTTTCATCTGACCCCGGTTCAAAATTATGAGGTCCACCCCAAAATGGCCTCGTTTTGCTTCAAAACGGGACGTTAATATAACTAAACTAGAGGTTGCTACTGTTTTTTGCACATATTCAACTTGTTTCATATGTGAAAGGATGGAATCTTATTATTGATTTTCACTCGCTTCACCTGATATTCTAGAGCTCCAAAAATACCCGGTGTTGTGTGTTTCCAATGACAGTACAATATTTTTAGAACTAGATTATTAGTCAATCGATTAACTTCAATTAAATTTTGATTCCACATGAAAGGCGAATTCTGGTAGAAAATCCGAGACAAATTGACTACAAAATTTCCTGACATTTATTACAATGAATTGTGGAATATATTAGCCTGAATAGAAGAAAATAATAACAAAATTTTTGAAAATACGCTTTTGTTAGTAAACTAGACTGAATTTTTTTCATCAAAAATATGAAGGTCAAAATAAAGTCTTAAAAGCATGAGTCACTGTAAGGAAATAAAGCCACAATGAATATCACAAGAAAAAAGTTCTTAAACAACCCTTAAAAATTAAGAATATATAATAAATGATTGAAATTCTAATTTAAAGTATTTCTATCTACGCGTCACTTTTTTACAGTTGTGTTTTAATTTCCATATTTTTGAAGAAAAGAAATCGGTGGCGTAGCAACCGGTGAGCAAAGGGGTTATTCATTCTCCAAGGCGTCATGGAGACGAAACATTAATGCGTTTACTGTTCGTTTCACAAACTTGGGACTAGCACTTTTGGACGAATTTTTTACGGAAAGGGATGACAGGCAATAAGCTGAGCGTTTTCCCAAAGTCCTTTATTAGGTCGTGACCATCGTCTGATTTGTAATAGTTTTTTATTTAGTCTTCACAGCAAAAAAATAAGTGAAAATGTTTCTACTGTTCAGCAACGGATTCCGAGACTAGCACTTTTGGACGATTTTACACCGGAAAGAGATGTCATGCAATGAGCGCTTTTCCGGGGTTCTTTGTTAGATCACGCTCAGTAAAATGTAAGCATCGCCCTTCCATTCTTCACTTCCTCCTATTTTAATGAAAATAACTCCCCGGCGCATGCGCAAAAGCGCGGAGGGTTTCCGAATCCGTTAATGATGTATAATGCTAAATGATACGTATTGCTAAGTTAAATGTAAACACCTCCTCTTCCATTTTTCACTTCACCCCTGTTTTGGTGAAATCAACTCCGAGTCTGCGCATGCGCAAAAGCGTGGAGGATTTCGGTATCTGAGAGTGATCGGTATGCCTCTTTTTGAAGTTAAATACGACGAGAGGCGAGAATAAATAAAAAAATAAGGTATAAGCTTTTGTTCAAAATGCTTTTTAAATGAGAAAAATGAACGCAAAAGTTGAAAATTTTAATGGTTACAATTTTTCTCATTTAAAATGAATTTTAAATAAAAGATTATACCTTTAAGTTTTTTTTATTTTATTCTCTACTTTTTAGTGACTGCCGACACGACATGCTAGGCATATTAAACCAAATTCAATTATTGAATTCTCCAATATAAAACGCATGTTAATAGCCGCCTCTCACGTTCGGTAGCCGTTTCAATACGCGCCGTCTATGTATATATTTCTTCTGCGCAGTGCGATTGCGATTACATTATCTCGAATTAGAAAAGTGCGACACAGACCGAGAGACGAAACAAGACTCGCTTCTCCGATATGACCTTTGACCCTCAAGCCGATCAGAAATGGGGATGATTCGCAGGCCGCGCCCCCTTCTATTGTGTGTCGTCTAGTGGTGTTACAACCCTACGTACGTGAGGTTACCACCTTCCAAACTTTATAGCCCAAATATAGGGCTAAAATTTTGATATTTTGTTAGATTTAAAATGGGTATAGATTACAATATTTATGCAAAAAAATTTGCATTGTCTCCGGAAACCCACCACTGTGCTAAATTTCAAAGCTGTAGCTCGATTGGAAGTGGGTAAGAAATCGATCTCAAGATTTTGTAGGCAAGACACTCAAGTTGAATAAAAGCGTATGAAAAAAGAACCATACCCGGGCGCTATCGAACTTCACCAAGTCGCTGATGGCAACCGGGGACGAAAAAAAATCATTACACCCAGGGCATAACTTCTCCTCGCCACGCCTAGAAAGAATTTTTTTACTTTTCAGCTGGGGGCATTAATAAAAACTTGTTTTTAAATTTATTATTCGTAACTAACCTTGACCTTTTTTCTTGAACATTTTCAGGTGTTTTGCTTTCTGTAGTTCTCGATGTTTCGGCAGATACGCGAGACTTCCTGATGGTGCTGGATGCCAAAAATCTTAAAGAACTAGCAAGAGCCTATGTTCCTAGAACAGTCCATCTGCCGCCCACAATCCATGGGCTATTTCGTCGAGACTGAAGATTTTATTGATTTTAATGTATTTATGAATTATTGTTTGCGATAGAAGATTGTAAATATACGAGTATGTGCGTTTTATGATCAGCTGTTGTATATTTATTTTAAGGCTTTTTAGCTGCTTCATGTATATTTTTTTGTATTGATAAATTTTGTGATTCAGACTCTTGTGTAGTTATTGGTTAGATGTGTGGATATTTAAAATAGTTTCTTAGACTCTTAACGCCTAATTTTCATGGAAATCTGTTTTGCGCAAAGTAAATAGAATGGGAATTCCAAAAGCAATTCTATCTTGATTATTTCTTATGTGCCAAAAATGCACAATACTTGGTTTACCGGACATGATACATTTTCGCGGAAACGCTGATTTCTGTAGTTCTTCAAAACGCTGAGCGTTTTCGGCATCGAATTTTGTCATTCGCAATTTTCTTTTCTGTAATAATTTTACAATATTTTTAATATCTCAAGCACTTTTTGCATAAATTTCTTTATTTTATTGTTTAATTAATCATACATTTTTAGTTTTCGGGGTTTACGCTTTGCAACGATTAATTATTTATGACGTTCAGCTTTCTTTGTTCTAAGTCTGTGTCGTGTCTCGGTTTACTGAAGTAAAAATGCTACTCGGTTTGGTTTGGCTTTTTTATGGCGGAAGGGCCATGGATTTACTATACTGCGCCAACCAAGAGGAAAAATTCATAGCAATGCTAAAGGATAATAACACTTAAAGGGTAAAGTGTATTCTAAATAATAATTTAAATGAGTGGATAAAACTTAATACCTTTAAAAATGCAAAAAGATTAACATGAGGCGTTTTACCAAGTAAAGATGCAATTAAATAGAATTCTAACATGAGGCGTTTTACCAAGTAAATATGCAATTAAATAGAATTCGTTTGAAAATACTGTAAACGTTGAGCATTGAAATTTGTGCATTCCTACAGTATATGGTGGACAGACGTATGACAGTTGCATCGTGAGAAAATTGGTGGTTTTCCGAACAACAAATGAAGATGAGTATATCTGGTATGTCCAATGCGTAAACGAGTTAACCCCTTCAGTCGGAATTAAGAAATAATGGATTAAGAATGTTTTCCTTTGGCGTACTGTGTACTATTGTAAAGATTAAAACATATATAAAATTTCAAGCCTGTAGATGAAAAATTAAAGAAGTTACCCCATGTCCGGCATCCGGACAATACCGGATATTTCAACTAAAAAAAGTTACAAAATCACACAAATTTCACTTTAAAATAGTTGTCAAAGAGTAATAAAATATTATAGAAGTCTTTTAAATGGTAAAATAAGGATTAAAAACAAGAAATTACTTGAAAAACAAAATTCGCCACCGCACTCCATTTTGGGAAGAACAATGATTTTCTCAATTTTTTTGGAAAAAACTAAATTAAATGATTCCATGGCCGAAACGAAAAATTCTTGCAACAATTATGTTGATAAGAAAATCGAGAATCAAATAAGAAAACAGCATGTAGTTTCGTCAATTATTGAATTAATAGGAGCAGTTCAAAGTTGATGTCCGGTATACCGGACACCAGGTCTGAAGGGGTTAAAATATCCGATTTCCTGTTCGTAGGCGAAGACAAGCTGTGACGTATGCCCTACTCGGACAGCTGACATTGATTAAAGACTGGGTGTGTGCGTTCCCAGGCGCTGGTCACTTTCAGATTCATCTGCACAATAGACACCTGCCCTTGCCTTTCATGCTGGCGTTCCTTCAAACACCGGGAATGCTCACCCCCTCTTTTGACGGGCTACTTACTGCCATTCATTACCGACTTTCATCTACCGATTGCACCATAGGCAACATTCCTAAACAGGTGGCTTTTGTGCTGGCAAGTGTTCCCGTGAGAGCGCAAAGGGGTTTTTCTTCTCTGTTGCGATATTAGATCGGGACTGAGAAACTAGAGATGACATCCCGACAGCCAAACTGGTGGTCGCATTCCACGAAGGTCCGATTTGGACAATTTAGCGACACCCGCTAATTATTTCTTAACGGTGAATGGACACCCCGCCTTGGGGCTTACGGCCTTATTCACCATCCATGGTTAAACCATGATCAGCGGTTAAAAGGGAATTTACCCGAACAAGCGAATGCTGACCGAAATGATCAACTGGATGTATACCCTAACTGGCGAGTTGGCGAGAAACTCGTTTTGCTAGAAGGCTGAGGGTAATTTTAAAAATCGCCAACAACATATAAATTGAGATACCATGCCAAAATAGCAACCCGCCAGGCTATATATTTGGCGACGCATTTCGATCAGCTTTCGCATTATGATAGCAGAACCATTATTTAACTGCTGATCATGGTTTAACCATGAATGGTGAATAAGGCCGTTAATTTATTATATTATTAATAATTTTTATATTTGTATATAACTCTTTATTTACTCCAGAAGAATTATCAATAAATTATGTTAAAATTTAACATGTCAGGATAGTCGAACATTACAGCTAATGGACTCATCTCCGGGACCAGGGGCGACGTGTCCCGTAATCAAGAAGAAGCTGTAATGTTCTTTTAAGCATAACTGCAAGACGTTACACACCAAAAATGCTACTCAATCCATGTAAAAGAAATTTTGTTTTTCGTTTAAAGATCGAAGAAATAATTAAAAAATTAAAGATCTAAGAAACGATTTTTAAGAGTAAAACTTAAAGAAATAATTTCGATAATTAATAAATTCTACAGGCTACTGATAATGAAGTAAAAAGAGGAAAATGAGAAAATTAAATTACATTGAACAAAACGGAGCTAATGCAGCTATTGTCTCTAACGAATAAGAACATTACACAAGAAAATAACAAACGCAAAAATTTTAATGGGACAAAAAGAAAGCAAGATTGAGTTAAAAGAAAAAGAAAGCAAGATTGAGTTAAAAGAAAAATTTAAGAGAACATTAAGGGGACATACGACTGTTAAACCTCGAAAATTTTCGATTTTATGAAAAAAATTTATAATATTCCCCAGTCTTTTCTGAACAATTTAAAACATTCCGCGTTAAAAATTCCCATAATTATGAAAGTTATGAAAGAGAATGTATTAGCTGTTCAACGTAAATGTTAAAAATGGCATTATCTTTAAAGCGCTGTATCTCAAAATGCGATTTTTGATATTGAGCGCGCAATATCTCAAGAAGTATTGAATATTTTTATATAACATTTTTACTGAATATGTATTGTGCTATTTTCTACAAATTGAACCACAATTTTTGTTCATATTTTCACCAAAGAAGTTTTTTGGGGGGTTAGAAATGTTGGAATTTTAACGATTTTTATTTTAAATTGGTATATAAAATAGATATTAAATTGAAATGTTAATAAATTGTGGTTCAATTTCTTAAACAGACGGTTTGAATTACTTAGATACCCAAAATATATAATACGGATAAAATATTAGACCAATATTTTATCCGTAATCATGCGCGCAAGGTGACTCTCTCATTTTTGCTCCAAAAATTATACCTATATTTATTACTCTCTAAAATAAATACATACCAATATAAAGATTTGAAGAAGTGTGTACTATAAGAGAAAGAACCACTATTTTTCTAGAAAAAAGGGAGTTTGTGAATTGCATTGTTCAGAGATATAATGTATCGAATTTGACAGTTTCACCCGCATTTTTTCCAGGTTTAAGAGTCGTATGTCCCCTCAAGTTGGAAAATAAAATAAACACTTAAAGAAACAGGTCAACGCATAAATTTTCTGCAATATAGAATCGTAAGTTGAAAATAACACAATGTGTGAATAAATTCCCAAAGAAGATAAGGCATTGATTCTCGAGAAAAAAGAATATTATTATAGAGTATAGAGGATTCAGAAAAAAATTAAAGGGCTTATCTTGCCAAACTTGTAAAGTTTTGATTTTTTTTCTAACAAGAATTACTATTTCATGTTTATCAAATTTTCCTATAGCAGTCTCTGAGGTTACAATAACACGAAGCTTTTTAGCAATAATTCCATTATGTTTACACATAATGAACCGCAAATAATGTTAGTCATCTCATTCTTATATCGATAGATCTTACGATATTCAATAGTGGATAATCTGCGACAGTGATTTGACGATATTCAATAGTGGATAATCTGCGACAGTGATGTGACGATATTCAAT
>BGPR01001480.1:0-11152 GCA_013235015.1 Araneus ventricosus | reverse complement strand
CTGCGACAGTGATGTGACGATATTCAATAGTGGATAATCTGCGACAGTGATGCGGTGTTAGGATTAATATCATCTATGATTAAAGAGGCTAGATTTTCTGACCGTCAAGATATGAAATTATAGATATTTCTAAGGATGGAACGCTTAGGAAATTAAGCCATGATGAAATTCATCCTGTTCCTTTGCTATTTATGCCGATTATACTACGCTCAGCGCACACCGGATATAAATATATTCAAGGTAATTGCAATACTGAATCGCCATTATGCATTGAAACGGAAAATCTTTTATGCAAATTAAAAGTCTTCTTTTATGCAATTCGAAATCAAATCTGAATAGTCTTTTCTTTTCAAATTTATTCATATTCGTTGGAACTTCTACAACGCGCTCCATAAATTAGAAAAACTATTTAACGTAATGGTATGAAAAAAACTTTGCCAAATTGTCTTCATTGAAATCATTTAACTGATATGTGGCAAATGTCTGCATAAAATGCTTTCCAATTATGAAATTTTATTTCAGTGATGTCGCAATTTTATTATTTGCTTAATTTTGAATCTTGAAAACATTTTCAAGCTAAATTCGAGACGGATGACAAGTGAAAAAAATTTCAAAAATCCTGCATTTTATAGTTTAGAACAGAGGGTGACAAACTGAGGCTCGTGATCCACATGTGGTTCTTTGGATATCCGCATTCTGTTCTGATTAAAAATTAAATTTTAGTGTCCGCAGTTATATATAGTGTTACCATAATTTTTTGGGGTAAATGTGGAGTTTACGGTACCCACCTGTTTCTCGCCAATTTTTCTTGGCGCAATTTCATGTGCCGTTGCCAAATACTGTTTTGGATGTGCAGTGCGAGTTTTCGTTACTCTCTTGCTCATACGTCACGCATATTTACGGATCCTACTATGGTTTGGATTGAGGTCGCTTTTCATTGGCTGTCAGCGTCACGTGACTTCGCTTGCTTCTGAATGATGTCATAGGAGCGCGCTTAGTTTAGATTTCAAGTTTTGTCTTGGCTATTGTATAATGGAGAAACCAAAATTATCTTTATCTTGAATTCATCATTTATTTATAAATTTCATTCCATAAATTTTGTTTATAAAAAAAAATATTTTGTTCTTGTTTAAAGTTTAAGTTAAGATTCTGTTTTAAATTTTTCTAGTTGATTGTTTTTATGCTCTGGGAAATGACAATGTCTCGCGATTGCAGGTACAGTCATAACAACAGAGCGACGGCGCGCTGGGTTTCTTAACGAAAATGTTGAGTGACAGAGTCGCCAACCTGACGGGGAAACTTGATGGTTGAGGAGGAACGTTTGCCTTTGTAGGAATAGGGCTAACGAGAGAGGAATAATAGGCGGGAATTTTTGCAGGTGGTGAAAAGGAATTCCACATTACTGTTGATGAGGTCTTGATCGGTACATAAAACAGGGAGTTTGGTTTTTCTGAGGGGAGTTGGACTTCAGCAACGCTGGAGAGAGCGTCAGCGTTATTTTTTCGGATCCAGACTCGCAGTGCTCCCGTGAGGGATTGCGATCTTTTTGTGTGTTTTTGCGGACATACCGGACCTCGGGCTGATCTTGCAGGAGATTCGAAGAACTCCCGAAACTGTTCCATTTTCCCAGCGGAGTGCAGGTTGATTTAGCGAAAGTTAACTAATTGCATCCGTTTTCTCGACCAGAATTGCAGTTCTTCCCTTCGAGGTTATTTTAATTGATTATTTCCAAATATAGCATTTTAACCCAGAAAATATATATTGAAAAATTATGTAAATAGAATTAAGCTGTAAATAAATTTTCTGAAAGACAACAAATTGTCTGCATTCGCCTCGAACTTTCTCAGCCATTAACAGAGGCAATCGGTCGCGAAGTCACAATGTTAATGCAATAACATAATTTACTGAAGCTTTCTTAATATTAAAATCCAAAGTACTAGTTAAGAGCAAAAAGAGTAATTTATGTTATGAAGTATATGCTCTAATTACATAGATGGTAATTAAAAGTAACATAGAAGCGAGAATTTGCTTAATAAAGTGTAAACTAGGCACTAACAGTTTGGTTCGGTTTCAAATAAAACTTATTACTAATATTCAAAATACCTATAATACATAGATTTTTGCACATGAGATTGAGAATTTTGCAGTATTTTGTTGAGTAATGACAGAAAATCACTTTCCATGTTGTTACGCTAAAAAATGCCCGAAAATCCATATAAACTGACACCCACAGGCTAAAATTAGCTTTGGAACCTATAAGTAGGGCACTAAATCACTCATTTTGTGGTGACACAACTTCTTAGGGTATTAATTTAACATTTTAACCTGTTTTCACAAAGTCAGCTGAAGCAACATGTAATTTTTTTTTAATTTTGATAATTCGAATTTGGGCCTCTCTATGTGTAAAAAAAATCACCTTAGCAATGACCTAAAATGAGTCATTAAGCAATTTATTGCGGTCACATAGCTTAACTACAAATGAGAATGATAATTTTGTAGTAATTTGTTGAGATATGGTATACAAGCAAATTTCTTGTTTCTACATTGTAAAAGGCTAAAAATCCATATAAACTGATACCTAGAGGCCAAAATTAGGATTGGACCCCTATAAGCAGGATATCAAAACATTCATCTTGAGGAGAAACAAATTTCTAGGGCATTAATTTAAACTTTTAATTTGTTTTGAAAAAGTTAGCTGCAGAAAACTTCCAAAATTTTTAAAATGGTTTCTTTAAAATGGTTTAAAAATAACTTTCGTGTGATAAATATTTCAGAAGTTATTGGGGAAACCTTACCACTAGGCCACCGCGCTCTCACAATGAATTTCTTAATAAGGTCTTTATGATCTTTAGCTTCGAAATTTCACTAATATCACTACATCATTCATCCCAGAAAAAAGGAACATTTCCAAAGACGTTCTTTGGTCCTCAAATTGCGTGATATCACTACCACCCTCCCTTGTTAGAGTTTTAGCGGCCCGAAGAGGACTTTTTTTTTACTTCAGAAAATAGGCGAACTCGCTCGTCCGTCAGTTTTTCGACAGCAAAATGCACAATCAACAACAAAACAAGTTGTTTAGCTACCTCCAAGAGTCGTACCTTACTTGCGCAGAGGGGTTATCTTCTCTTTCTTGTCGGGGACCTTCTAGAGGAATAAAAATCTTGTAGTTATTGCTTCCCTGCCTTGTACAGAAAAGATTGTTGCTCAGGAAAGGCGCAAGATATTTTCTAGACTCTTTTACATACATAATCCTGGGGCCCCATATTGACTTAATAAGGGGGCCCACTTGCCATCAGGCAACCTTGCCAGTCCACTACTGTCGATGGTGGTCCAGCGGATACTGAATCCCGAGATTTTCTTAGTATTATATTCTTCAAATAAATTGAACTCATTCAAGGAGCTATGTATATCCATGGGAGCTATACATATCAGTGTATATGTTAAACATTAATATTTGTCCTTGATTTACTAGCTGAGAGTGATAGATACTTCCCACCTTACTTGAGTTTGCTTCACTAGGCAGTCGTGCCATACGCCGAACCTTCTTTCTTCCCTTCTCATAAATAAATATATATTCTGATAAATATAATAAAAATAATATACTGATATATGTAATATAAAAATATATATCAGTAGATTCAAAAAAGTGTAGGCTACAACATTAATAGAATGGATTTTTGCATAATGTGACATATAAAAAAATATTGTGTAAAATTCAAAAGTTTCTAATTAAAAAAAAAACTATTTTTCCTCGTATTTTCTTAAATTAAAATAAACCAGTTGATTTAACGCAAATATGAAGCTAACTATTCTTGTAGCCCATTTAATAACGAACAAGAAAAAAAAGTTGAACTTGATCCGATAATTAGAAGCAGAGATATTGGCTGTTTTGTAAACATTGCCAGTTTGGACCTTTGAGAGAGGTTGGAGGTAAAGCACAAGGGGGATTTTTGGGGACTTTTGTAAGAATGCTCCTATGGTAGGGGTCTATCAATGGGGCAAAATTCAGCTTTATGCAAATTTTTTCCCAATTTGACTATTTTTGGGTCTTTATTGACTGGACTACAGGGTAAAAAAAATCATATTGTTCCCCGAGCGTCACTTCTCCTCGTTACGCCACTGCCCATGGTGGCAAAACATTAATGTTTTTACAGGGCCGGTTTTCCCATAGGACCAACCTAGGTTATGGCCTAGGTGCAGCCGTCAGGGGGCCATATGCAGAAAAATAACAACCGAGTATTTGCAAACTTTTCAGTATTATTTTGAAAAGGCCATATAAATGTTTTTTTTTACAGTTACATTCGTTACATTAAATATACTGAACGATGCATTCATTGGTTTTTTGTGGACCTTACCATCTCTCGCCCTTATAATTCTTTGTTTTGAAATCGATTTAATAAGATCTCCCCACTTCAATGACTCTTCAGGCTCATTCTCAGACAAAAGCGCGAACGAAGAAGTTCCTGTGGGTATTTCACACAATTTCATGAAATTCGATGAAAAATTTTTGCAGGTGTTTATGTTATTTCATAAATAGTGTAATTTAAATTAAAAATTTAGAGTAGTTCACAAATATAGGTTTTATTAAGTAATTAATTGTCTGAAAGATAATCTTTTGTATATTAAATTAAAAATTATATATAAACATTTTTCAGAAGAGGCGCAGAATATGTTTTAGCCTAGGGGGCTGTCCACAAATGATGTCACTTGGAGGGGGTTCGTGAAATTGTGACGAGGGAGGGGGTAACAAGAAGTGTGACATCACATATTTTATTTACAATAAAAACATTTAAAATCAGCAGATTAAATTTTGAAGTTATTTTGAAATTACCAGAATTTGAGGGTATTTTTTTAATCGGTGCTAAAACAACATTCATGTGATTTTTTTTTTCGCTTATATTCCTTTCTTTTTTGAAAAGGCATTCAGGGTAGGTTCTGAGAATATGGTAGCAGCAGAAATTCTTACACCAGCGATGATTTTGTTTAACGGAGCACACGAACTCAGTGGTTCACAATCTCCGGCACATGACATTTGTCACCAATACCCCTGGCTAAAAGGATGAGTTTAACTTGATTGGGTTACTGGTACCTGAGATTAATTATTATTGGGCTGTAGGGGAAAAGGATATGATTAGTTACGTCCGATTAAATGTCTCATTCATTCGCTTTCATTCACTTCATGCATTCAACCTTTCACTCACGCATGCACACAGTAAAAAGAAAAACAATATTTAAGGAATGAATAATGAAATGGGGTTTTTCGTTACCTGATATATGGCACTGATGTAAGCGTCCTTCGATTTTCATCATGTCTGCGTCTGGTTAATGGCTCAGATCCTGTTGGAGGGAAGCCTTCCGCGAAAGCCCTGAAAAGGGCTAGTTGGCTTTTTTTTTTCTTTTTCCTTGATGTTAGTCAGGAAGGAGAAGTGTCCTTGGGCGCCGCTTCTTCCGGGGGAGGCTGGGATCGTACCTAGGAATTTCCTGTATGGCTGAGTTGCTATGGTTTTCTATGGCTCTGAAAAAGTTAACTGCAAGTTTTTAAAAATAATCTTTGATTGGCTGGAGTTTGATGGCTTTTGCTATGTACCTATTTCGAATAAACCAAGGTGAGTTTGTGATTTGTCGTGCGATGATATTTTGTGCGGATTCAAGAGTCTGGATGTTGCTTTTTGATGCTGCGCCCCACACTGGGGATGCGTAACTCATGACTGGACGTACGAGTGACTTATACAATAGAAGTTTGTTGCTCAGAGAGAGTTTGGACTTTCTGCCAATGAGTGGGTAGAGAATAGATTTTACTGCATTGACTTTTTGTCTATTGTTGGTGATGTGTTGTTTGAAGGTGAGTCTTTTATCCAGGATAACCCCCAGATACTTGGTACTAGCTCTCCACGGAATCGCTCTGCGGTAAAGTTTCAGGGGGTCGGGGATGTTTCTGCGCTGTGAAAAATACACGGCTTGGCACTTGTCAGTATTTATTTTTACCTTCCAACTGATCATTCACTTACACAGTAGGTCAAAGTAGCTGTTTAATTCATCCGTGATGTTATTGGACGCACCGGTGCTCATGACGGCAGTATCATCGGCGAACAGACATAAACGGGTTTGGCAGTTCCTGGGGCTGGGAATGTCATTAACGTAGATGTTGAACAACTTGGGTTCAACCTTGGATCCTTGAACTACTCCAGCGGCAATTGCACGTTCCGAGGAGAGATTATTCCCTACTCGTACGGCAAAGCGCCTTCCTCGTAGATAGGTAGCCATGAGCCTTACTATACTACCCGGGATCCGAAGTTTAATCAGTTTGTAAAGCAGGCCGTCTGTCCAAACCCTGTCGAACGCTTTTGCGATATCCAAGAATAATGCTCCGGTGTCCCAGCCCTCGTCCATTCCTTCTCTAACAAACTCAGTAAGTCGTAACAGCTGTTGTACCGTTGACAGGTTTCTCCTGAACCCAAACTGGTAAGGGATGAGTTGGTCGTCGATGGTATCCTCAATTCGATTTAGGATAATGGCTTCCGCTATTTTGCTCAGGGCCGTCAGAAGGCTAATTGGTCTATAACTATTCGGGTCCTGCGGGTTCTTTCCCGGCTTGATAATGGGGACGATCGTAGCAAGTTTCCAATTATTGGGGAAGCATTTAAGTTTTAAGATTCCATTGATTATTTGGGTTAGTCTAATGAGAGATTTAATAGGCATGCGCTGGATCATTCGATTAGTTATTTTATCTGCTGGCCAGGGGCTTTTTCCTTTTTTCAGTTTTTTAATGTGCTCAAGGAGTTCAGAGGGGAGACAAGGAGTAATCTCCGTGTCGTCCTTTTTTTGAAGAACTTTTTAAGGGTGCAATTTACCTTAAGTTCCGGTTGGGGGGGGGGAGAGATCATTTGTCTGAAATTGTTGCTCGAGGATATCAGCTATTGCCTCAGCTTTTTCCTGGTTCCTATATACTATAGTTTTATCAGTTAAGAGAGGGGGCATTTTGAAGTATGTTTTAGAGATTTTCTTGGCTTGTTGCCAGACGGACCCATCTGTGGGATTAAGGTTTTCGATGACTTCTCTTTGGCGTTTTTCGCTGGCCTCAGAGTGCAATTTTCTGAGATGATTTTGGGCCCTGTTGAAAAGATTTTTATCTCTCGGGTCTTGCGTGATTTGAGCAATTTTTTTTTTCAGTTTATTCCTAATCTTGGTTTGTTGTTTAATTACCGCAGAGCATTCCTCCGTTCTTTTACTTACCCATTTTCCAGTATCGCTGAATGCTTGTATATATTCTGCTGTAAAGCGCTGGATTTCCATTTCAATATCTGCACCACTCTGGGGGTCAAACTGAGTCGTGGAATTTTGAATGATGGTTTCCTGATATTTTTTAAAATTTGGCACAAAGATTTTGTTTGTGTATGTGGCTGTGTTTGTGTCGAGCCAGTACCCTTACGGGGAGGTGGTCACTAGAAAGTTCATTTTCACTGTTCACAGTACTGGCATAATGTAAGTGTCTGGTGATTGCAATGTCTATAATGGTGGACCCTCTGGGGTCAAAACGTGTTGGAGTTTTCGGGGCGAGGATATTTATTTTAGTGTTTTGGGCAAAGCTGTACAGCTGATTGCCCAGTTTGTTTGCTTTATTGCAGTTCCAGTGTCTGTGTTTTGCGTTGTAATTACCTGCAATAAAGGTGGCAGCATTATAGGAAACAAGTTTTTCAATGTCGAGTGTAAATTCTATTGTGGCGCTGGGGGGAACATAAATGGAGATAAGATTAATAGGTGTAAGTGCGTGAAAGTTAACAATTACCATGGTAGCTTCAACGTGGTGGAGTAAAGGATTTGGGAGATAGTGGTGTGGGATGCTATTTTTAATTAGAATGCCTGTGCCCCGGTGTTTGAAGTGTGTACGGCTAGGGTTTGAGTAAAAAGTGTAATTTGCATAGTAATATCTATCTAAACCACTCATGTGCGTCTCCTGCAAGAGGACTAGGTCGGGGTTGTTACAGTCAAGGAACTCTCTGAGCTCGGTAATTTTGCCGAAAAAACCTTTCGCATTCCAGGAGTAAACAACAACCCCAATGTTGTTGTTCATTTTGCAGCTGGGTAGGGCCCTCTAAGTTTTTCTACGATGGTAAAAATTATGTCAACAATGGACCCATTATTTTTTAGCTTTTCTGTTAATGCAGGAAAGTCAATTTTTACTAGCACTTTTCCAAGTTCAGCGATGAATTCAATTATGTTTTTCCAACCTCCCTCTATTGGGGGGGGTCGGGATACTACCGAAGAGCCCTGCCCACGATTGGTTATTACCCTGCTTATTCTCAGTAGCTTCGGTTCTACTCTTTTGGTTCATTATTATTCTTTGACTCGTTGCGTCATTCCCTCTTATCGGGTTCCTTACCCTGTCAGCGTAGGTGCCTCCTACTTTAACTTTTACTGCCCATTTTTGGATATTTAGGGCAGCCTTTGTAACTGGCTGTGTGCTGTCCCCCACAGTTTGCACACTTAACCGGAAGTTTCTGCTCCTCACTAATAGCGGTTTTATTCGGGCAATTTTTGGACTCATGTACGTCGGTGCAAACGACGCACTTGGGCTTAAGATGGCATTTGTCAGCCGAGTGCTGCCATGTCTGGCATTTTAAGCACTGCCTGAGAGATTTGTTTTCATACTTGACAACAGTAACTATATGGTACATTAAGCTAGTTAACTTGTAAATTTCATTAACATTTGGAGTCCTTGCCAGATGAACTTGGAAAAGTGGCAGTGGTTCTTTGGTTTTAAATTGCCTGAGTTGGTTGACCTTTTCTACCTCAAATTTAAGTTCTTTTAGTTCCGTGTTTGTTTCTTTCCCCAGTCCCCTTATTACAACTTTGACGGGTCTGGCCGTTCTATCCGCTACACAATAAATCTCTAGTTGTTGTTCTTCCAGATATTTAGTAAGTTTTAACACCTCCTCAGGAGTATCGACAAATAACTTCACAAACTCACCGGATTCCTTCGCGAGGCATTTAATTTTTTGAATGGTGTTTATTCTTTTAAGGAGTATCTGGTAATCGGCTATTCTTAACATTATTGGGGGTATCTTGTGCGGTTTGTTTACAATTGTACTAAGTTCATTTGCTGCATTATTTTCTACATTTTCGGTTTCCATAGCGTTTAGGGGAGAGTATTTATTTTTTAATTTTAATTCCTCGGCCATTTTAGGTAAAAGCACTTTTTTTGCTGGAGTTTTGTTATCTTCACTAGAATTTTCCGTCCGCGTTTTTTACCAACTATTTCGAACTCGTTATTTGTCACATCTTTGCTTATTTATATCATTCGTACCATTACTGCTAGGGATTACACTTTTTCGATTACCATTTTTGACAGCATTTTTACTGTTCTTAATTACACCCTCTTCACTAGTCTTATTTACACTTTTCTTACTCTTAACTTCCTTCACTAATTGTTCCTTTACAATAACACAATCAGCATGCACATTATCTTCCCCTAGGCACGCAGTAGGCTTAGCAGCTATAAAGCTGCCAGCCCCCTTGTTAGGGGTGTAATCCGAAGTAACATCATATTCAATATCAGCGTCAGAATTCATATCATATAACATGTTATGTGATTGGTCATTCCTAACTAGAACACACGTATTATCATCGTTAAGCCTAACCGGCACGTGGTTTTCGATAGCGCTAGCGTTATCGCATTGCATAGCATTGTCATACATAAAATCATTACTCATTGACATATTAACGCCAGCGATATCGTTACTTACAATCCTATCATTATTTACAATCATATCATTATTTACAATCCTATCATTATTTACCGTCATATCATTATTTACAATCACATCATTATTTACAATCCTAGCACTAGTTACTGAATTCCTATCATTATTACCTTTTATGATTCTTCACCAATAGAAGAAAACCTCCCCCTGCTCATAAATGTCATTAAAACACATAGTTAAAGTTTAAAAATAAAACTTGAAATATGATCTATAACGTAGTGCTTTGTTTCTGAACTGCAAATATATGTTTATGTAATATAGCGTGACACTTTGTGCCAAAGGGGGAGGGAGTAAAAATATTGAAAAAATGTGTGACATCATTTATGGACAGCCCCTAGGGCGTAGAAATGTGTAAATCCGTCCGTGACTACAGTTTAAGAAGCACGGTCATATGTAATAAAATCATCCTATAATGAAAGACAAATACAATTAGTTAAACCTATGCGCAATACAATGTAATTTGTTTAACACAAATGTTTTTATTTAGCAATCTTTCTCTGGCCCCTCTAATTTCCTATTAATGCAATAAAAAATATTATATATAATCAAATTTATATCAGTTAATTCTATAAAAAAAAAATCAAACACCGTTCCTTCTTCAAAATTGTTTTTGTTAGTGAAATATGCCCACAACTTGTGTCCTCAGTTATTATAATTGAATACTTTAATAATAATTCAATTCATATAGTTCACACACACGTAATATTCAATAATTAATAAATTCTTAATTAATAATTCACTCAAAGATTCGACTGCTTTACAATACAATCTATCAAAAATTTAATTAAAAATATTTTTCACTTTAAAAAAAGTGGAGCACAAGAGATGCGACTTTTCCTGTTTATTTAAAAGTTTTATTGCAACATTCTTATATATAACGTGTTGTATACTTTCTGTCTATTAAAATTACTAATTGAAGCATTATTTTAAAATTAAAATATTTATTAAACTGTTAACATTTTTTTAAATAAATGTGCTCATTTTTAGATATTAAATCAAATTTTTATTGCCATCCCATTAGCTTTAAATTAGCCAAATTACACTGCACCTCTTACCTCAATGCTGGGAGCTTTCATCTAGTATATTTTTGCAAGATAAAAATGTTCTAAACTTTTCCCTAAAGCAATGTAAATGAGAAAGAGCTTTGGTTGTTTATAGCAAATTGGATGCTATTAAAAATATGTATATTACGGTGTGTAAGTGTATATGTAATGAATAGCTCCCATACTCATTAGTGTAAAGTAAAACAAAAGCTTTGCCAAAGACTACGAAAACAACTTTTTTTCTTTTTAAGCGAAGAACAAGGTAAATATCTATATATAAAAAAGAAAGTCACTCACTAACTCATCACCGAATCTCCCAAACTACTGGAACTAGAAACTTCGCAATGG
>BGPR01001479.1:175136-251470 GCA_013235015.1 Araneus ventricosus | reverse complement strand
AAGAGTAGAAATAATGAAAATGAGTTTCTGAAGCAATCATTTTCTGCTGAATTCACTGGTTGCTTTTTTGTCCTGCTGATAAAAAAATTCTAGATCTCAAAATATTCCTTTCAATTTTAGAAAAACTGTCCCAATCTCTGTTTCTCAAGCTCTACCAGTTTTAAAATATTACATCTTCTTATGTGAATGTCGTATAAGTTATTTAAACTTGTTTCTTACGCATGCGTTTCTCTTAACTAATATTGCAGGGTTTCTTGTTTACCAGCATCTTCCGTGCTTCTACTCAGTCGGAGTGCAAAGAGTTTAAAAAAAGTTTTAGAGGGGAACGTGAAAGATTGCAGAGGAAATGAATGGTTTTTAACATGATAATTATCTAATGATGTGAATGAGATCGGTCAATAAATCCAGTTGCATGCAAAATGTGAAGTGGTAAAACCCAAGAGTTCAGATGGTGACAAAAAAAAGGACGAGTGGCAATGCTTTACAATGTTAGGTTGGCTTGAGTGGAACAGACCATTTCGATGTTGCTTAAGGATAATAATATTTTTCGTCATTGCGGGTGAATTCAATTTGTGAATTTATGAGCGGGTTGCTATAATCAGGAATCATTTGAAAGAATTTTCTTGAGAGATTTTTAATATGTTATTCTATGGATTCAATTTGCTGGTCGTGATGAATTACTTTGTTTCGAATAAACCATGGATCTTTAGTCATGATAATGAGGATCTTCATTTGAAGTACTTGAATTTTCTTATGATGAGTCTTAGCCGTGATGTCCAAACTCTGGGCGGAATAAGTAAAGATAGGCCTTAGGATTTGTTTAAACAGAAGTACTTTATTGTTAAGAGCAAGTTCCTAATGTCGACCAACGAGTGGGATAATTAGGTGAACTTTATTCCTATCACTATTGTAGCTGCATGTTGACGAAAAGTAAGTGTATTGTCCAACATGAGGCCGAGGCATTTAACTTGCTTTTCCCAAGAAAGTTCTTCGTCGAAGAAAGTCAGAGACTTGAGTGGTTTTTTAAATGCCCTTTGGGGAAGAGAATGGCTTTAGTTTTCTCTGTATTGATGGCGACACGCCAGAGGGTACACCAATTTTCAATTTCATTGAGCTGGAGATGAAGGGAGCGGAGGACATATTTAATGCTACTGCCCTGTGAAAGGATGGCAGAGTCATCCGCAAAGAGGGAATTAAGTATCTTATCATTCTTCGAGAAATCAGCTGTGAAGATGTTGTAAAGTGTCGGGCTGAGGGAACTTCCCTGGGGTGTGTCTGTATGAATATCTCTAATAGTAGAGAGCACCTGGTTAACAAGGACCTGAAATTTCCTGTTTCTGAGAAATTTACGAATGATAATAGTGAAATATTCTGGGAAATTGTTCGTAACAAACTTGGCAATAAGTCATTGATGCCACAGGCGATCAAATTCTTTCATGACATCCAAGAAGACACCTCCAATATAATGCTTAACGTTGAAACCGTCCACTATTTTATTGCTAACTCCCAAGTGTCGGTGAGTTCAGCTGTGATTAGCTCTAAATCCAAATTATTGTTTAGGGATAGTGTTGTTACGATTGCAGTGGTCGTTTAGTCTCTTCAAAAGTGCCCATTCTTATAATTTGCCTATGTTGCTAAGTAGGCTGATTGGGCTGGAAGATCCAGGGAGCTTGTGATTCTGGTTGGGTTTAGGGAATATTAGCACATGGGCCAATTTCCAGGAGTCAGGAAAGTGGTGCAAAGATAGGCATTTGTTAACGATCGTCGTGAAGTGCGTGACTGAATTTATATGTAAACACAATAAAAATAATTCCAGGCTGGAGGTGAGGTTAGTAGGGCTAAACTACGTCTCATATCGGTAACATGGCAAATGAACTAGATGACTACTTCATCAAGCTTGTAACTTTGAAGGCCAAGAGATTGATATCCTATACTCATACTTTTATATACAATATAAATGCAAAAGAAAGATTTTAAGTTATTAGAAAATATATTGGAATTAATAGGAATCAGAATCGGGGAGGCGCTAAAATTAGTCTCTCATTCCTTTCATTCTGAAAAGGTCTGAAAATGGGCTCAAGTTATCTGGAAACAGCTTTCCTCCGTCTGCAGTGATGAGTTTTAAAGACAAGGATGCCATAGTGACCGGTGAATCACAAGGCATCGGAAGAGCTTATGTCTCTGATTTTTTTGAACATCGGTATGAAAGTAAGAATTTGGTATTGCGCTTTTGTTTTCCATTTAATTCAATCGGTCATTTTAGACAGGGGTTAGCTCCATTTTTAAAAATTATACAGGAGAAGCAAAAAACATTTATTTCCATAATATTTCTTGAAAACTTAAATTTTTAATTATATGTTATTCAAGACGATTATACATAATCTAAAAATGCCTCCATAATTAATTATTTATAGTTTTGCAGGATTCCCAGAAAAATATCTTTTCCAAGGAAGGATGACCAGTTTCTAAACGAACCTGGGTTTGTGAGAGATCATGCCCAATTTTTATCTTGCATGTATTTATATTAAATCCATAATAAAAAATCACTTCAAAACCTTACTTCATTTACATATAATACTCGAGGTTCTCTAGGTACATCTTCCGTTGTAGTTGTGTGCCACTTATTTATTGTTTCATCGTAAAAATATTTGCAGTTGGCTGGTATATAATGGTAGAACTTCCTGATGAAAGAAGATTTTCCTTAGTGGGCAGAGATGTTTTCTGAATTTCGGATAAACAGCTAGGTGCCAACTTGCTCCTGTTTCTTGAATAATAGAATTCGTTCTTCTAAGATGTTGTTGATATAGGGCTTGGATTTCAAAACTCCAGTTTCTTCACTGGTGAAATGGAATTCATAACAGCCGTTTATTTCAAAATAATTCTTTTGCTTCTAAGAAACAGCTATATTAACTTCGAATGGCAAGAACTTTCTATTTAAAGAAGGCTGGCCACATAGCGTAAAAATCATCTATATTTCGATGTGTCCCATTTATTATTTTGAATTTGTTGAGGATTCGATCACATTTTCTTGCTCTTACGGGATGTAGAGGCCATGAAAGGTAGTATCACATGCGAGACGGAGGAGAATAGGGCCGAGTCTTGGAGATGACTCGTTTTCAACGCGACAGCAGGAACCCGCCTACCCAGACCAACTCTCCAGAATTTATTTTCAATTTCTAAAAGCTTATAGTTAACGCGATCATGGGCGGAACTTGTTTATAAAATGGATGTAGTTTTTCACAAAAAATTAAAAAAAAGTATATGGAAATTATATATTGCCCTACGCTAGGGGCGAAGAAGGCACGAAACAGCGCAGTTAAAAACACACACATATAAAACAAAACACACACACATATAAAACAAAACACACACACATATAAAACAAAAAACACACACATATAAAACAAAAAACACAAACACTCAGAAAATATGTACAATATATCTGGAGGAGGCGGAACTTCTATTCCGGTCCATGAGAGACAGCGAGTCTGGCAGATGGAATGTCAGGATAAAACATCTTTTTTTCTTTTTTTAGATTGAAACCTTACACATTGCATGTACGAAGAAAGTAGTTATCATCAGTACAATTTTACAATATCTCCAAACTGTTGGTATACCAACCGAAAAAGTTATTTTTTAACTTGAAAGGATTGCTTAAATTTCATGCACGAGTGAAACAACAACTTTGTGTGGCACCCCGTGCTCTGTTTTTATTCCATATTTTCATGCCAAAATAAGCTAAGCATACTTTTCAAAGAAGAATCAGAAATGTTTCTTTGTATTATTTATTGCATAGTCACCACAAACGTAGCAGAGACAATCTGGTGAATTAAAATATCCTCTGGAAGCCATTTCTCTCAACCACAGTACAAATTAAATTAAAAAGTACTTCTTCTCAAAACTCGGAACTGTGTACAAGTTTAATATAAGGAACTGAACTATGAAAGTCATTGACGGGAGAGTAGGAAAAATGGCAGGAAAGACAGATGGAAGGGGCAGAGGAGGACAGACATGCACCATTAGGCTAGTGAGCCGGTTTTCTCTGGCTTTACTTCTGTGACCAGTTTACAGTTTACAGCAGACAGTTTACCAGTTTAGAAGAAGGCTCTAAATTAATAAAGATTTATTATTTCTAGGAGACTATTCTTTCTTTATGTGGAGCAAATTATTATATAAAATATATAAATATTTTTAATAAGTTCATAGCAAAAATATTATGTTGTGCTTTTAAGAATACAAAATTATTACATATTAAATCTATGATTTGTGATAAACTGTAAATCATGGAAATTTTAAACTATTTTTCCAGTAATCAGAAAACGAAAAATTATAATAAACAATTAATTATTTTAAAACTATTTTTCATTCCAGGTTTAATTAATAAATACTAGTTTAGTTTAGTTACATTAACGTCCCGTTTTAAAGCAATATGAAGGCTATTTTGTACTGACCTCGTAATTTGGAACCTTGGTCAGATGACGAAGACTACACCTGAGCTGCTACCCTCTCTCGAAACTTCACACAAGCAGGAGGACGCTTGCCCCCTACTCATGAGTTTACATGCAACGATAATGAATACTGTAAGTAAATTGAAATTCCAATAACATCCACATATTCTACAGGATCCTTTTTGTACTTCTGCACTGTTTTACATTATCGAATATTCAGCCTGGGTGCGATTTTTCAGCGCATAAATAAACTCTGCCTATTACTGAAATAAAAAAATCATTTTAATTTTGAGTTGATTCAAACAGAACGTTGTAAGAATAACGATCAATGGAAGGAAAGTAAGTAAGATTTTTGTTCCTAAATATGCACATAACGTATACGATAATAATTATTAATTAGTTTATTGCAAGAAAAATGTATATTTTAAGCAATGCATCTATAAAAAATCATTTTAATTTTAAGGGTGCAAGGAAAAACATCAGGTTTTAATTTTCTAATTCTTTTAATAAATAAAAAACAAAGGCTCCAGTCTCCTTGACAGGTAGATAATAGTGCTAAGTATATTTATTTTAATTAAGTATTTAGGTAATAGAGCAATTCATGATTTTACAAAAATTTATTTAAAATTAGGTGTAGCGTATTTATACCTCTTTTAATGAAAATCCAGAATGTATGTGCTTCTACATGTGTGTATTTGTCCGTTAGCTTTCATCACGGAAGACCACTTGAAATAAATCAAAGAAATCTGGCACAAACGTATTTAGAAAGGGGACAATATGTAATCTAGGGACCATTTTTTGAAATTTTAAATAGAAATGAAATTAATTGACCATTAAGCGAAAGTTTGGTGTTTCTCTTGTAACTTCGGAAAATATTACACAACAAATATTCATGCAACATATTTTTCACTGTCTAAAAAGTATTTTTTAAAAATCATCTTTTCTGTTATACCATTTTAATTGCTGTATAAGTTTTTCTCTAATTTTAATATTTTCCTCAAAATTTTGGAAGAATAATTCTTTTGGAATATATCGTTCTGCCCGTTTCCAAATAGATATTATATATCTACATACATTAAGATAACAGATGGCGCTGAATCGTCAAAACTAGAGAACAATAGAATCACAAGCTTTTCTCCCTGCGCCCATCAATTGATAATAGCATCAATTCTAATTTTCTTTTACCAGCCTGGATATGAAATTCCAAGCTTTAAATTAAAGAAACATGAATCCTATCGTACACTGTAAGCATTCAAAGGCTGGATACAAAATATAAATTGATCGTTGAAAAAGCTCCACAGAAAGACAATTGAACATAGAGCTACCAACTTTGGCACTTAATGATTTCTAGGGTAGAATATAGATAGTAAGGGAGGGGATTTCAAAATTTGAAATCGAATGCTGATTAACAAATAATCGAAATCTTAGCGTTTTTCCTCAATAACTTTTTATAATTTCAACGCAGAAACCACATTTTTTTTTATCTTACTTTAAAATGAAAAGAGATAGTTTTTCAGTGACGCCATTTTATTTCCGTAATATGTTTTCTCTAATTTCTATAATTTTTAAAATAAGCATATTTCGGTATTTTTTAAAATATATTTCGTGGTTTTAGATACTGCAAGCGCGTTGTGACGATATTAAATATTGTGGGCACATTGTCGTTGCTGTATAATTAAGAGTAAATTTTTTAGAAATTTATAAGGAAAAAAATGAAGTATTGCTACGAGTTTCGAATCTGTTTTATATTTTTTGATATTAGCTTTACAAACGGGTAATCAAAGTTTCTTATATAAAAAATCTAATTTTGACCATAATGCATATACGTAATGTTCACAAATACATTAATTCTCTATACATACGTCTTCATCAATTTAAAGTTTCAGAATCGGTTTAACTCTCAACCGACAGAGACATAAAATATGGCACAGCTATTCATCGACAGAAGATTTAAAAGAGCTTATACGTGGGTTTTGCTTACTTATGCAGGTTTGTAGTGATTGTAACTTTGAGTTAGTTTTAAAGATTTCAGGAATGAATTTCTGAGCATTTATTAAATTTCCTGTAATTAGATTAAATTGTTCAGATTAAATCCAGTTTATTAAGTTTCCTGAAATTCCGACCAATCCACTTATTCGTGACGGTCACTGAATTGAGAGTTAACTCTTAACCAACAGAGACGTAAAACATGGCACAGCTATTCGTCGGCAGAAGATTTGAAAGAGCTTATTCGTGGGTTTTGCTTCCTTATTCAGGTTTGTAGTACACTCATGTCCATAAATTAAGGATAATTCAGAATCACACAGAAATTGAACTCTAAAATAAAAATTTCACCTGTAGAATTATCACACACATCTTGAAGAAGAATATGCAAATTACAGGAAACCACCAGATGGCGCGGATAGTACGTCGTAATGACGAGAGTGTAAGAGAGGGGTATATAAGGAATGGTGGCAAAGAAATAAAATTGTTCACAAGCGCTTTAAAAGCCTTTCAGTGCAATAACCGCATAGTTATGGCACAAAGGAAGCATTTGGATGATTTTTTACGTGGTAGAATTATGGGACGACTGGAATGTGGACGTACCCAGCTGGAAGTATCCGAGGAACTTGGAATCGCCCAGAGTGTCATCTCCAGGCTTTGGCAACGATTCCAAGATGATGGGAATGTGAGTAGATGTTACAGCACAGGTCGCCCCCGAGTTACAACGCCGAATGAGGACCGGTATTTGGCAGTTACTGCCAAAAGAAACAGACAGAGAACAGCATCAGACCTGTCTCGTCAGCTCTCTTCAGCTACCGGTACGACAGTTTCAAGGCAGACCGTGTACAGACGCTTAGAGCACATTGGTCTATATGCTCGTAGGCCTGTCAGATGTGTTCCACTTACCTCAACTCACTGTCGCCTGCGATTAGCCTGGAGTAGAGAGCATGCATTGTGGACACTGCAACACTGGTCGTGTGTTTTGTTTTCCAACGAGTCCAGGTTTAGTTTGCAGTCTGATTCTCGCCGGACTTTCATATGGAGAGCGCCAGGTACCCGTTACCACCAAGACTTATTCTTGGTTCCAGAACTGACTTGCATGTTCAGAGTGTAACGATGACAGGCCACATCTATCGGGATGTCATTCTGGAACAACATGTACGTTTGTTTCGGGGCGCCATGGGTGCTGAATTTCTGTTTATGGATGACAACGCCCGTCCTCACCGTGCAAACATTGTAGACAAATGCCTTCAATCGGAGGATATCACCCGTATGGATTGGCCAGCGTATTCACCGGACTTGAATCCAATAGAACATGTGTGGGATATGCTTGGCGACGAATTGCAGCCCGTCAACTCCCTCCCACCTGTCTACCGGAACTTCGGAGGGCATTGCTTGATGAGTGGTGTAATATTCCCCAAGATCAGATTGATAATTTTATACTCAGCATGCCTAGGCGTTGTAAGGCCTGTATTGCATCGTCTGGGAGACATACTCCGTATTAACCATCATACTAACCATGTTATACTGTTTTTTGTAAATAGGTTGTTTTTTGAAATTTGCTCCAGGAAGTAAAAAACGCAATTTTTATTAATTATGTCAAACATATAACATCTGTTTTGCTCTTTACCTTTTTTTTAATAAATAGACTTTACAAATAAATCAAATTTGTTTTGCATCTGTCTCTTTCTTTGCCTGAACTTCATTATCCTTAATTTATGGACATGAGTGTAATTGTAGCATTGACTTAGTTTTAAAGATTTCACCTATGAATTTCTGAGAGTTTTATTAAATTTAATTAGAATTATTGTTCGCATCCAGCTAGCAAATTTGAACAATATACAGGGTTTCCACTAGGTAGGAGCGAAAAAATCAAAAGTTATCCTATCAAATAGCACTAGGTGGCAATAGTTATCTATTGACTAAAATATCACTGCTGAATTTTTCAGAAGTTTTGCACTTCACCTTCATTCCCCGCAAGAGCCTCAAAATTTAACTTTTTACAAAAAAATTCGCATATTTTATCATAATTTTGTTTGTTATTATTTCTAATTGCATTGAATAAAACTGACCTAGTTGCCGAAAATAAACAATTCCCATTAATTATAAACTATTAATTATGCCATAAAATACAAATTAACCTTTTTTTAATAACTATTATAAGTATATGCAACTCTTTGCTAGTTTCTAGAAACCACCAAGAACTGACCACGTGGAGATGGTTGTATATGGAGTTCCACCCGCCTCCATTCGAACCACTGGGATATTAACCTAACAATCTCCTTAAATTTTTCAGATGGCTTTCCTTTGCTTATGTAAAGCCGAAGCAATCGATTGGCAGTTTCGAGCCAGCTGGCATGTGACAATTTGCCAAGGTTTTTATCAGCAAGGCTCTCTGAGCAGTGGCTGAGATCATGAAGTAATGCTGATGCAAGAGCTTAAGCTGGTTGATCTGCAACTGCATATCTGTCTCATGCTCTTGTAAATTTTGCCAGCTTTAGCCTTGTTTGGGGAGTGGAACACGACGGAGTATTTTCGTCAACGACAACGTCATTGTTGTTACAAACTTACATTTTCTTCTCCTAAGATTCAGGCGTATACTTCCAATTGAACTGATTCCCTAAATAATAGAAAATAAATATTTTTAATTATTTAAATTAAGAAGTTTAAACTTTTGTGGAGTCCCGCGGTTCCGTTTTTCATATATGGAAGCACTTTTTCTCACACTACCACTTTGAAACTAAAAAGTGTCACTCTTCTGCGACAAAAAAGGGTCGAATGATGACTCTTTGAATTTTATTATTTTAGACCAATCAGTGTCCGTCTCGAGGAAGTGACGTGCATTGTTTGGCGGATCTTCGTTGAGGCGGACGTTGAAATGGTCTGAAATAGCGATATTTAAATGTTCATAACTTGGTGAGGTTTCTTCAGAAAATTGTGGCACTTTTGCCTTCAGAAACCTAAGCTTGTCCAGAATATTTAAATGGCTATTGCAAATCGGACTTTGGGACTGTTTAAAAAGTATACATCTTAATTTTTTAGCAGTACATTTATTGACTCATCCAACATAAAATGCAATTTTTTATGTCATTTAGAATGATTTTCCAACTGGAAGCATATGTCTATCTCTAACGGTCTAGAAATTAGCTATTGCGAAAAGGTTAAAGTGCACACCATATATATCCGTCCTGTAAATAATTATCCTCCTATTCAGAAATACTATTATCCGTAACCATTCGTCATGAAATGACGAAAATTGGAATGCGTCTTAATAAATGTATGGTAAATCAGTTACGAATATTATTGTTAGATCAGTGTTTATCTCACGCCCCACAGGAGCGCAATTTGATAGTATGACTTTAATAGATTATATATAAAAGAGGCAATATCAAGGCTTTTTGAGGAGACGGAAATCTAATATCCTAATTCAACAAAATGTGCAACAGTTTTCATCTTCATGTTTATCTGAATGTGTGTTTAGAGCCATAAATAGTTTGCAACTAAAAAAGAAGAAATTGGCCGGATATAACACAATGGGGAGACTTGAGACAGGTGTTAACTTGAACCTAACATAAAATAACTTTGCAGAAAGCATCAAGCGTAAGGATCTCATTTAATTTAAATATTAAATAATTACTAAGAATTAAATAATATACAAAAATTTTTCATTCAAATTATTTCGTACTTCAATTTCTGTTATCCATTATAACTTTTGTGTTTTACTTACTATCTTTCTCAAGAATTTCCTCTGATTTCTTCCTAAAACCTATCATTTAAAATTCTTCAATGAACAATTTAATTTTTTAACAATAAAATTTATCAACATATTACATAGGAGGCATAAGAATTTTCTAAAATCCTAGCTGGGATGTTTGATCCTTTTGATTAAAGGACTGTAATTAAAAAATGAAAATGATCTATTCCAATTCAAGCAAATTTTAGTGATTTATTAAGTATGATGCTCCGGAATGGAGACATCTGACCAACACGAACGAATGGCTGCAGCCAATCTGACGAAAAAACATTCTTACAGAATAACCGCCAAACTGGATTTGGGGTTACAGATAAACACAAATCTTTGCAATACAGGTGCCAAGACAACGCCAGACTTTGAAATATTATTATTTCAAACAAATTAAAGCAACAAATAATTACAATAGTTTTTAACATTTATACAATGAGGCAATTCAAAAATTCAAATAATGTAACTAATAATATCTACCATAAAAATAATGAGACATTCATCAATCAATTCAGAAATCAATTCAATTAATATACAATTTTAGGTCGCATTTACAGGTAATAAACATACATTTGAAATACTACGTTTAAAAATACCATTATCTATTTTTACTAGTACAACTCCTACTTTTCCATCTTTTCCTGGTATTACAACAAGAATTCTACCCTTTGACCAAAAACAAATTGGTAGATTATCGTCCTTTAAAAGCACAAGACTACCCTTTTCTATATTATTTTTTTCTGAAATTTCCATTTTCCACGCTGTTGGAGATTATTTATATAATCTCTGGACCATTTTTGCCAAAAACTTTGGGTCAATGTTTGTACTTTTTGCCAGCTAGAAAGACTGTTATCGGGTACATTAAATAATTGATGTTCCGGAATAGAACTAATTAGTCGACCTATTAATAAATGATCTGGTGTTAAAGTCGAAATGTCGTTTGGATCGGAAGATAATGGAATGATTGGCCTACTATTTAGAACGCCTTCAACTTGATTTACTTCTGTTAAAAATTCTTCAGTAGATAATTTTAAGTTTCTGACGGTCCTTTTCAAATGGTGTTTAAATGATTTAACTCCAGCCTCCCAGAGACCGCTAAAATTGGGAGATCTAGGAGGCAAGAACTTCCACGAAATTGATTGCGAAACCAAATAAGAAGCTAGATTATCAGGTTGTTTTTTAAATTGTTGGTAGAACTTTCTAAGTTCCGAATTAGCACCAACGACAGTTGTAGCATTTTCCGAAAATATTGTTGTGCAAATGCCACGACGAGCAAAGAATCTTTTTAATGTAGGAATTAAAGCATCAGAGGTTAAATCGGTGAGCATTTCTAAACGAACCGCTAGAGTAAAAAAGCAAACAAATACTGCTACATCAACAGACATCAAATCATTATCATTGGGGCCTAATTTCCTTACGTATATTTTTCATTTTCTCACTTAATCTATTGTTTTATTTTTAATTTTAAATCTAGATTTCGGAAGAAAAAAAAATTTTATGCTAGTAACAGAATAATTTGTGAAAACTTCTTTGTATTTTATTCATTTTAACCGTTTATTTTTTGATAATTCATTTTAATTTGACAACATTTAATTGTCGTAATGCCGTATTAAACGGATTATTTAAATTTGAAAAAAAATCTGTAAATGAATTGTTTTCTCCACCGCATGTCACCTATCGTATTATAATTCGTTTTGTAGTTCTGACAATTTTAATATATTAAACTGTTGTCTGAAACAGACAATCGGGAATAGAATTTAAGAATTCTAACACATTAGGGAGTGAAAATTCAATAATAAAATGAGCAGACAATACAAATGATACAAAACAAATCAAATAAAGAAAAGAATATAATAACAGGAAAAGAAAATTTTTTCTGGCTTGATAATTGGTCAGAAGATAACGGGAACGATAACTTGTGATAAACTAAGAGAGTTGATTGTTCGAAAATCGTGTATATCTAAGATAATTACGAGTCCATGGAAACACACAAGCCACATTGCCTTGGAAACACCCTTCGTAACTTTTTTCTACATGGTATGTTTCCAAAGGCTGGATGCTATAGATAAATTGATCGATGGAAACGTTCTACAGGAAGACATTTGAATCTAGAGCTACCACCTTAGGCAAGTAATTATTTCTTGGGTAGTAGATTCTTACTAAAGGAGAGGTTTTCAAAATTTTAAATCTATCCTAATTAATAAATAATCGAAATCTTAGCGTGTTTCCTCAATGACTTCGGAAAAAATAAACGCACAAAAACAATTTTTGTCTAACTTTAATAAATTTAAATATTAACTTTTCAGTGAAAGAATTTCATTATTGTTTCAGTTCTTTCAAAAATAAATATATTGTATTGTCATCAGGAGCAAAATTATTTTACAGAATTTCAAAACTCTAGCACAACAGTAAATGAGTGGAGAATTGATTACAAAATGCCATTTTTACAAACATGAAATTTAAAACAATCAACCGGTGTTTGACGGAACCCCAAGCACCGAAGAGGATTTTAATGAATCTGTAATAGTGATATTGTAGCACTGTGTGAATTTAGCTCCTGAAATTAGCTTGATTCGTGGACGATGAGGAGGTAGGGTTAAACAGTCCTTTGAACTTCTTTCATTTCCATTTCCTATTCTTCTGTTGTATCGGACACTAATAGTAACCCCATCTTAGAACCTCCAGCTTCGCGCATCGTAAAATTGAAGATTAAATAAAAATACATATCCGATAACAATAAGTCTATTTATGATTTACCAGCCAAGATAAAACGATCTAAGCTTTATATTAAAGAAACAATACCGGCGGTAAATTTCTCTCCGCGGTCATTGAAAAATTTAAATTTATATAGAAAGCTTTGTAATATTAAAAGTGGTAAAACTCCTTTTACCAGTTTTCGAATCTTAATTTCTAACTATAAAAAAGTGGTGTCTCATTTTTTCATTTCATCTTCTACTATTAATCCATTTCATCTGTTGCTGTACTTTTCCTTCACTTTCATGATGTTCTGATGGATACGTCGGGAGAATAGGGCAGTAAAAGATTCAGCAATGAAACAGGTGGTGAATTAGATGCGTTTGAAAACAGATTTGATGATAAGATTTCATTAATAACTCGTGGAAACATTGTCTGAGCAAGAGAAAAGTAGCGAGTGTACATATAACTATGTATTTTCAAAAGTCAGTTTTTGAAAGAAATATTTCTTAACAGCTGAAGAAAAGAATTTTGGCATTTAAAACACACAACCAAAGTTACCATTACATGGTTCGGTTTTGATTGGTTTCTAAGTAAATATAAATTTTTTCTCTAAATTTTAACTATCTGAGCACTTTTTCTATTAATATTGTTATTCCGAATCATATCCTTGGATACTTCAGCAGAAATTGGTTATTAATCACATCGTTTACTAATCGTATACCATTAAAAATTGTTCAGGCATTTATATAATTTCATGTAATGCTTTTGTTTCTTAGAAGATACAGTGGAGCAATGTTTATACATCTTTCAAGTGACTCACGTAAAACGATGTATAAACGAAAAGGCGTGTAATCGAAATATTAATAAACAGTATTGGTTATCACAAATTTAATGCTACTCTTATGGAAATTCATTTAAATGTAACCCATTTTAAATTCTTTTAAATCAGTACTAGCATATTACTACATAGTATGGAAACAAAAAATAATTTTTTAAAATAAACATTTATCATAAATTGCTAAAAACTATTCATTTATTGAATTTTTTTAACACAAAATGTGCATTTCTTAATTTACACGATTTTTATGCTTGCATGCAGTCATTGACATGAAAATGGCAGGGAGGAAAAGGAAATAACCCATTGCTATCTAGGAAAAGACTTTCAATTAATTGGGAGGCCGCGGTCGCCTGATGGTAAGGTCCGGACCGCGGGCCGGAAGGCTCCAGGCTCGAATCCCGATTCCACCCAAGAGCCGACGCGTAAGCGTGTCCGGAGCACTCTAAATCCGTTGGGGCCAAATTCCCTCCCGCTGGTCTGGTGCGGAAGCTTGGAGAGGGGGCGCCATCTCAGGTGTCGTCCTCGTCATCCGACCGCGGCTCAAAATTACAATGCCCGTCCAAAATAGTCCTTTTGTTACTTCAAAATGGGACGGAAATATAACTAAACTAAAATCCAATTATTATTAACGGAGAAATAATGATTGAGACAGAAATATTGCGAACCTTAAAAAGTCGTAAAATGGTGTGTAACAGTTGTTTTGCGTTGTATAAACTAAGTACGGTCAATTACATTCTAGCTAGCTTGAGACGTACGCAAGCGAAAATAAAACTAAATATGTAACTTTTTTTTCAATTATGCTGTTTTCCTTAACTTTGAAATTTTTATTAAAATTCTTGAAAAAATTGTTTCAGAACCTATTGATGATATATGAATTTTTATTTCTAATCGTGACTATTTAAGCCTATTTGTGTTATTTAGCTCTGTAAGTCTTTTTTGTGTGTGTTTTTTTTTTTAATTTTTTCTCTGATTCTTTTCGTCGGGTAACTTAAACTACTGCGATTTAAAGCTAGGCAATTTTTTATGATTTAAATTATTGCTACCGGAAAATGAACCTAAATAAATTTGTTAATAGCTCTGAGATTTTTGAACTATATAAAAATAATCAATATCAATGGATGGTAGCTTGGATAAAAGGAAAACATCGTCTACTCATAACATCACTTAAAAGAATGAATAAGCTGAGAAAGCATTTCTCTCTGATTCTAGAAACAAATACAAGTTTCGTGGATAAAGAATTGTTTTATTTTTGTGTATTTTAATTCCATACCGAGAAGATTACAGTTTTCAGAAACCGACATGCCGTAATAAAGAGTAAATCATAAATCTATACTTTTATCCCAAAACAATTCTGTGTTAAATTCTCTAATTTCTTATAAAACATTACATAATATTATTAAACTTAAATATATTTTTGCTGTGACGTATGCTTACATTCCGTAAAGATTTGCTTCTCATAAAATTTTGATATATATTTCTAATCTTATGTCATGTATTTTTTCGAATTTATAATTTTTACGACGCCTGTATGAAAATCGTGTAAAAGGTGCTTGATGTATATCAGTAAATCTCGTAATATTTATATTTGCTATGAAACGGCCTTACCACACAGATGAAGTGAGCTATAGTATATAAAAGGAAGATGCTCAATAGCATGTCTATGAATCAAGTACAACTGTTTATTGCTAACGAATGTACATTGAACAATATCTGCTTACAGACACATCATACATTCAGTATGGTTTAGCAAAAAATTTCATTTGTAAAAATCATTAACCGTACTGTTTATTGATGATCAAGGCTCTTCTTTCCTGTCTGTATATATTGTGCAAAAACACATTTATATTCTTGTTGAAACTTAGATATTTATTGCACTAGTAGTTCTATGAACAGTAGACCTCGGGTCCAGAAAAAAATCTTAAATCCGTCCGAAAAAGTATCTAAAGGTTAATCCAATTCTACCATTCATTTTGAAGACAATACTGTTTCCAAGGGCACCAGGCAACATAATTTGTCTCTAGAAGAAGTACCGTCTCTGTCCCTAGTGTCGTAGCTGAAGGGGGGGGGGGAGAAATGTACGCCTCAAACGCCATTTTGAAAGGGGTGGCAAAATCAGACATGTAGTGAAAAAAATTTGACTAAGAAAAGCAGCGACACTAGCTCATCTATCGTGTACATGAAACAGACACTATCGTGTACATGAAAAAAATGACGTAAATTTATAGAATATTTTGTCTTTTTTCGGTAAATTGCCGATATATGAAGGAAACACTGGTGGTGGATGCAACCTATCCGAAGACACCGAGGGTGTCGAACGACGAATTACGTAACTAATAAAATAATTTTTCTGGAATTTATTATTATTATTATTTTGAGGTTATAGCTTGTAAAGGAAGGGCGGCATATTGTAATTTCGCCCCGGGTGACAAAAGTTGCTGTTACGTTACTGAATATGCCTGAATATCCTTTTTCAGGTTGGAGTTGTCTATGGAACTGAACTCGGACTTGAATACATGGGAAAGGACAGAAGGACAAGGCCGTGGTCAGATTATAAACACGACATCTCGATATGGTTCAGTATACATCAAGGTATTTTTTATTTCGTTTTTATTTTCGGCTTTGGATTCCTACATTAAAACATCTTCAAATTATGCAAAACTCGTATGAAATTTCTAGAGAAATAACGAAGGAATTACAGGCATAATGAAGTCGTTTCTATCGTATACGTGATGCTTCAAAGAAATGTTACGCAAATCTCGTATGGATATTCTAGTGAAATAATGACTGAATTAAATGCATAATGAAGTCGTTTCTAGACTACACGTCATACACGACAAATAGGCCACTCAAGAATAATTTTGGAAAACATTGCGTTCCTTGGAGGAGGAACGGTGCGACACCACAACGAAGCGTATTACAAATTGCATTTAGAAAGTAAATTACAGATTGAGTTTTATGGATTGTTACTTCAGAACAGGTTACAGAACAAATAAAAGTATTTTCTAATAGATAAACATTAAAAGACAAAGAACAAATAACATCATGAGAACAAATGAAAATAATTTTTAAATAGAACGTAGGTCAGGGTATGATAATAAGAAAGTAGATCAAAGGATAAATTAATGAACAATAATTCGTAGTTCGCAGAAGAAATTAATGAACATTTAGCAGAACGTAGGCTGCAGAATGAAATAATAATAATTTTTTATTTCATTTTTTTACTTTTACGATTTTAAACTGGCTTAGCCCTTCCTTATTAAAAGAACATATTTAAAGGAACACAGTATGGAACAGAGTATCATAATGGAGGTGAAAAATATTTAGAATGGTGAGTGTTTATATCATAGTTGTTTTTCTCAAGCGACATTAATTTGGTAGTAAACGAAGTTTATTAGTAAAGGAAAGAACAAAAATAATTTTTCAACTCTTGATAGGTATAAATCCAAAAAATGTCTGGCATCCTATCTATTACGAAACGAAGAGCGCAGTTGTAGGATTAACAAAGAATTATGAGGTACGTCTTTTTTCGTTACGTTTTCGCCTTTCGTCTCATTCTTTTCGTATATTATGTACTGCACTTAACCCGACACCATGTAGAGTTATCTGTAGCAAAATCTATTTGCCTGACATTTTCTAATAACCTGCGCAAACCAAAAGTACCCATCTTGGATGTTTAAAAAAGAATGGCGTAAGAAAGAGGAATACTTAAGTAAATAAATTTTAGTTCCAAAAGTTTCCGTTAGTAAGAAAAATTCTTCTGCAGTAATTCCATGGAATATGCGTACACATCCTTCATAGGGCTTTCCAAAAAATCGAAACAAGCATTTATTTCCTTAAATATTGCACCTAGATATGTGCTTTCAGTTCGGAAGTTTCATTAAAAAAGGTAGGATATTATACAAAAACTCTTTGGCTTCCTTTGAAGTTTCTAATAAAAAGTTTTTAAAAATTTAAATATTTGCACGTTCCCAGAAGTGTAAAAGTATCTAATCTTAAAACGTTTCTCTTACCCTCATCAATGAACACTTTAAGTTTCAAGCTTCTATTTTCAAAATTTGTCCATATATGCCTATTTCTAAATTTAAAGGGCTTATCACATATTTATATGGATATATTTTTTAAAAAATGCGAATTAATTCAATACAAAAAAACTGCGAAATGCAAATATGTGTCTAGTAATGCATCATCCAATCGTCATGACTTGGAAAAGATTTGCTAAACACATATACTGTTTCTCAGTTTCATTGGTCGATAATTGCCTATAAGTCGCTTTATAAAGAATGGAAGAGAAAGCTAATAAAATAAGAATTTAAGTCATCTCAGGGCCATCTCAGCCAATACCGAACAAGAATGCTGCATTATTTGCTCTCCAATGGTGTGCATAATCTTAAGTTTTACCTAACGGCAGTAACAAACCTTAACTCGTCCATAAGGGCTGCAGAGTTGCAGAACCCAGTGACATCATTTTAAAATCTTTTATTTTTTTCTTTCATTTGCGTGCTTTTCCATTCCCAGATTTCGATGGTCAATGAAAATGGAAAAGTAAAGAAATCGAGAAGAGAAGAAAGAAAATATCAGCAAGTAAGAGAACATAAGATGGGGCTGCCCGCGAAATATTTTTGGAAAGCACCAAAATTCGCTAGCTGCCCATAACAGAACGATATGAAGTTCGAGGGTAAAAAGCAACCCTTTCCCTCTTTGAACTTTGACAGAGCTGGATTTTAGGAAGCTCCAGTTTGGCACACGGCCAAACAATGCTCCTTTTTTCACTCTTTCTCTCTACCACGGCACTCAAGATCCCTACTCTCTCACTCCCCTTCTTGATCTTCATTTGTTTATCTTCGATTTCTATCATTGACTGTTTTTTCCGCATCACTTTCTTCTTGCCTCGAGGAAAACAAATGCGGTTGATTCTTATTTATTTTAGAAGGCACTCATCGAATAAAAGACACTTGATTAATTTTCTTAAAACGAATAGAATATCACTTCACTTAAAGAATATCACTTCAAGCAGACTGCTGTGCTGGTAAAAGCGATCTGCCCAACATATACTGACACAGAATTAATGTGGACTCACTCTAGACGAGAAGCTGATGAAGAAGAGAGTAAAGGACGAGTTTCAAGTGAAGAGCAGAAAATGCTCAAGTAAACTTAATTTCATTGCTAATGTTTTATCTTTAATATCTTATGGAATAGCTATGTCATAAGCTTCCTAAGTAATATAATAAGCCTGGCCAAATGTCCTTTATAAATATTTTAATTTGCAGAATTTCATTTTTTATTAAATTAGTCATTAATTTTTACGTGACAAAATTATACGAATCTAGAGAATTCTCTTCAAGAATTTTTTGCTTACTTCGACACAAGAATGACACATCTAAAGAAGGACTTTGCTTTTGTATTATATATCCGAACATTCAGAATTGGTTCATCCGTAAAAGTAGGCCCAGATTATTCAAAATTTAAATCTATTTTAAAATTCAAGGAATTTTTTTATTTAATGATGCCAAATGATTGCAGTGCTATTTCCTCCAGATATTCATAGTATTTTTCAAAAATCCACTTTTAATCAAAAACGCATCAAGATACATTCGAGTAAATATATTAAATATGTTCAATGGTAAGTTTGAATAACCACAATAACTAAAAGTGTATGAAATATTCTTCTTCGGCATGAGCAGCAATGCGGCAGGAGATAAATAAAACAGCTAAAAACTGCAAAAGTTATAGTGGGGAACATAATAAAATATTTATCACACTTTCTTCCTAAAATCAATTATCAATCTGCAACATACTAGGGATACATTGATACACATGGAAATATCGAAATTAATGATGGATAATAGTTCTGGAATCAAAACAAAATTTGTTTTATCAATACACTTTAAATTCCAAATCAATATTTAAAAGTTTAACAAAGTAACAAACTTTTTTTCTAATCAACACTCAACATTTTTAATGACACTGGGAAATTGAAACAATAATACATCAAAAAATAATTTATTTCTACAAATAATAAAGGAGAATGCGTGCATGAGTGTGAAAAAATACTTTGGAGGGAGGGAATGTTAGCCTAAAAGCCGTTTTCGGAAATTTCAATTAATTAAAAATTAAGGGAAAGTTTGGCGTTCTTCCTTCATGGCTTACGAAAATAACATAGCACAAAAATATTTTTTACACCATCTGAAAATACAAAAAATTATCTTTTCGATGATATTAATTAATTTTCCGTACATTTTCATACCAAATTTAATAAATTCGTTAAAGAATTTATAAACGTAATTTACAACATTACATTTCATCTTTGCAATTAAATTTAACGTCTTTAATTTTTTAAACAAATACTTAATTGAGTATTTCTGTTAGATAGTTCATTTTTATGTTTTTTCCATTTCTGAAGACGATTTTGCAAAGTTGTTGCTGTTAAGGCGCATTGATACACATAGAAGACGCGTATCAGTGTGCCCCTGAGTCAACTGTATCAACCTGCCCCAAGAGACTTTTTTACTTAAAACAAGGGAACACACAAAATCAACGCTAAAAATCATCAAATCTTAATATAATTCAGAAAAATAAATGTTTTTTATTCCAACCTTTGCAGTAGATTCCATGGCAGGAAAACGTAATTAGTTAATGTAATTGCACAACACGTGCTCAGAATAAAATTTACTTAGACTAGAATATTAATGGTTTGATTCATTTGTAAATTAACTTTTAACTTAACATGGTAGAAAAATATCCCTTGTACTAAGGGTTACAGCGGCACATATATGAGGGGACGTGAACATCTTGAGACATTTCAATCTTCAAAATTTATGGAATGTATCAATATTCTCGTGCTTGAATCTACACCAACTCCCCCTATTTTTAAAATATCAGGAAGACTATTCAATTTGAAATTACATGTAATACAACAAATAAACTACCCTACAAACGCATGATTTTATTTTTCTTCTAGCTTTAATAGTTTTTGATATATTCAAGAAAAACTGAAAAATGAGGGTATGAAATCCAAGACGGTAGCAAACTTTGAAGTCCTTTTCTGGGAAACTATTGAAGCTAGAACAAAATAAAAAGCATGCGTTTGTAAGGAAACTTACTTTAATTTGTTGAACCATATATAATTTAAAAATTCTATAGTTTTCGAGACATTCAAGGAAAACTAAAAAAAAGGAGACGTAATCCAAGATAGAGGGAAACTTTGAGACCCTTTATCTCGGAAATTATAAACCTAAACGAAAAATAGAAGCACGTATTTGTAGGTAATTTTATAACTTTTAATTTGTTAAAACACATGGAGTGTGAAAATTGAACAGTTTTCGAGATATTAAAGAAAATATAATAAAAGGTGGAATGAAATTCAAGATGACGACGCTAGCTGCTCCCCAGAACCGGATTGTATGTTCATCAGGAGCACCTCATAAACATGTGTACCAATTTTCGAAACGATACGGTTTAATATTGTTTTCAAATCCTTCGTTGACAGCACTAATTCTGCTTATGCACACTGACCAACAGTTAATGGTACTCTTACGAACTAGCTATAATTTCCTGTTTGTCTTAAGTTTGTTTCCATTTTCCGATCAAAATTTTCATCGGTTTCTGTATGTCAAGTTATAAAAACATTACTTCCTTAAACTTTATTTCGGATAAACCCCGAGAACTCTTCATAAATGAATTTAAAACACTCTCTTCTTTTGGTAAAGGATTAACAAAATTGTTTTTTATGGTCCAATTTTATATGAAGCGGTATTTTCCAATATATATGGAGAGGGAGGAACTTCTATTCCTGGTCCATGAGGGACAGAAACTCTGTCAGATGGAATGTTAGGATAAAACATCTTTTTGTGCTTTATATTGAAACCTTACATAGTGCAAGTCCAAAAATAACAGTCACTATCAGTATAATATTTAGACTCTGCAAACCTTTGGTATACCAACCTAAAAAAGTTGTTTCTTAACTTGAAACCATTGCCTGAATTTTCATGCACAAGTGAAACAAAAACTTTGTGTGGCACCCAGTGCTTTGATTTTGTTCCGCATTTTCATACAAAAATAAGAAAAGTGCATTTTTGAAGCAGAATCTAAAATGTTTCATTGTTTTATTTATTGCATAGTTACCACGAATGTAGCAGAGACAATCTGGTGAATTAACACATCCTCTGTAAGCTATTTCTCTCAACAGCAGTACAAACTAAAAGTAATAAGTACATCTACTCAAAACTCGGGATTTTATACAACTATAAGGAACTGAAATAAAAAAAGTCAATGACTGGAGAGTAGGACAAATGGTAGAAAAAAGAGATGGAAGTTTTGAGGGGAGGACAGACATGAACCAATACGCTATTGAGCCAGTTTAAACTTTTTTTCTCTGACTTTACTGCTGTGTTGAACTGGCAGTTTACCAGTTTAGAAGAAGGTTTTAACTTAATAATGATTTATTCTTTCTTGGATAGAATTTATATGGAGCAAACTATTATTTAAAATCTATAAATATGTTTAACAAGTTCACAGCAATAATATTATGATGCTTTTAAGTATACAAAATTTGTACACATTAAACCTATGACTTGTGATAAAACTGTAAATGATGGAATTTTTAAATTATTTTTCCAATAATCGCTTAGAAAAATTCTATATTAAACACTAATTATATTCAAGACGATTTTTAAATTCAGGCTTAATTAATAATTACTAGTTTAGTTTAATTACATTAACCTCCCGTTTGGAAGCAATATGAAGGCTATTTTGGAACGGACCTCGTAAGATTCAACAGCAGTCAGATGTCAAAGACGACACTTGGGCTAGTATCCTCTATTCAAATTTTGCACCACACCAGCTTAGAGCTTTGGACGCTTGGCCCCTAAGCATGATATAACATGAATCGATAAATAAATACTGTAAGTGAATTGAAATTCTAATCACATGCACATATTCTACAGTATCCTCTCTGTAGTTAATAAAGCAATCAGCGGAGAAGAAATTGGAACTTACACTTTTTTAAGCACTGTTTTAGATAATTGAATATTCAGCCTGGATGCAATTTTTCAGTGCATGAATAAACATCTGCTTTTTATTCAAATTAAAAATTCATTTTAATTTTGAGGAGCTTTTAAAACAAATCATTGTAGGAATAACGAGCAATGAAAGGAAAGTATGTAACGCTTTTGTTTTAAATTTGCACATAACGTTTACGATAATAGTTATTAATTATTTTATTACAGAGTTAATTGTCTATTGCAAGAAAAAAGTATATTTTAACCAATGCTTCTAAATACATTCTTCTATAAATAAACCATTTAAATATTAAGGGTACAGATAGAAACATGAGGATCTAATTTTCTAAATTTTGTAGGAAATTAAAAGCAAAGGCTCCAGACTCTTTGGCACGAAGATGAGAGTGTTAAATACATTTATTTCAATTAAGTATTTAGACAATAGAGCAAATCATGATTTGACAAACATTTATTTAAAAAAAGGTGTAGTATATTTACAGAGTGTCCAATAAATTCCTTCTACTCCACATTAACTTGAGAACGGCGACAACTATTGCCACAAACTTGGTGTCTAGGTAAGTAAAGTGAGCATGAGCCTCACGGTGAGATCGGTTACAGCGGTATCTGGAGGCAAACAACTGAGTTAGCATTCCTATCCCGAAAACGGTACAAAATACGGAAAAAAAGTCAATTTCAAAATAGTAGAGAATCCTCGATTTAGTACGAAAAGACACCTAGAGCGCAATAATGCTGAGAATAAAACGTGTATACGCGCATTTCTTTGGTAGCGATTTCCAACCCTCTTATGCCAGAAAATAGTTAAAAAGAAAACAAACCAATTAGTTGTCATCGGATACTTTTATTTTCGGCGTTCGAAATGCACTCCGTCATTCAGTCGACGTTCATCATTCAAAAGATGATATTTTCTCCTATCTTCGCTAGTAGTTATGTCACAGGTTTCGAAAATCTCCGTCAAACAAATGCGCGTTTTACACATTTTGTTCTTATTATCTACTATTTGATGGGTGATTTTTTCCTGTATCTTGTACCGTTTTCGAGATAGGAATGCTAAATCCGTTATTTCCCGACATCTGGTGCTTCAAATGATCTCATCGTATAGCGTATGGTCTTTTTACTATACCTAGACACCAAGTTTTGGGCAATAGTTGTCTCGTTCTCAAGTTAATCTGGGGGAGAAGGACTTCAGTGGTCTTCCTGTATATCTCTATTAATGAAAATCTAGAATGTTTGTGCTTTTTCATGTGTGTGTTTACTCTCTGCACGGAATATTGCTGGACTTAAAGCAAAGAAATCTGGCACAAGAGTGTTTATAAAGGGAAGAATATTTTGGAAATTTTAAATAGGATTATAAATAATTAACCATTAAGCAAAATGTTGGCGACTTCTTTTGATAACTTCGAAAAATATTACACGAAAAAAATTTACACAACATATTTTTCACAGTCAATTTTTTTTGAAAAAAATTATCTTTTCTGTTATACCAATTTGTTTGCCGTATAAATTATTTCTCTAATTTTATCATTGTCCTCCTCAATTCTTCAATATTTGGAATGCATAATACTGATGAGACTTATCGTTCTGCCCGTTACCAAATAGATATCATAAATCTGCATCCATTAAGATAACAGATGGCGCTGAAACCTCAAAACCAGGGAATAAAATGGAACCATAATCAGTTTTATATGCACCTTTCAAATGATAGCAGCAACATCATTAATTTTCATTTACCAGCCAGGACATAAAAGTTCAAGCTTTAAAATAAAAAGAACTGTGTATTTTTGAATACGCTAGCGACACAATTTACATGAAAATCTATATAAGATTTTTTAAAATTAATATAGTGGTAATATAAACTTTTTAATTGTTTAATTATTTCTACGTATTTTACAATTTAAGTTTTGTCTTGAAATTATGTACAGATGTAAATGATTCTCAGGCAAATTTGTTCAAACATTTTTAACTGAATTATTTTGGACGAAAGTTTCCAATGTCCAAATTTCAATTTTAAATTAATATTAAAGTATTTTTTTTTCATTTGATACTCATTGGGGCTTCATTTCACTAATTATTTTTTCAATTTCTCTCACACCTACGATTCTTGATTTGAAATCTAGATTTCGGAAGAAACAAATTCTATTACGCTAGTAACAGCGAGCTTCGTAAAAGCTTCTTTATATTTTATTTTTTATCTGTTTATTTTTTAATAATTTTAACAACATTTAATTTTAACAACAATTTAATTTAACAACATTTAATCTTCGTAATGTATTATTATACATATTACGGAATTGTGAAATCAATTTAAATCAGATTCTCCACCGTATGTCGCCTATCGTATTACATTTCGTATTGTAGCTTTGACAATTTTAAATATATTGAATTGTTACCGGAAACACACAATCGGGGATAGAATTTCAGAATTCTAACACATTAGAGAGTGAAAATACGATAACAAAACGAACAAACATCACAAATGACACGAAAGAAATCAGATAATTAAAAGAATGTAATAAAAGGAAAAGAAAATCGTTTCTGGATCGTTAATTGGACAGAAGATTACGGGAACAACATTTAACTCGTGATAAAAAGAGAGTTGATTGTTCAAAAATCGAGGATATCTGAGTTTGCTTACGAGTACACGGACACGCACAAGCCGCATTGTCTTGGAAACACCCTATCTTAACTCTTTTTCTACATAGAATGTTTTCAAAGGCTGGATGCTATATATGAATTCATCCCTGAAAACGTTCTACTAGAAGACATTTGAACCTAGATCGACCGCCTTTGGTGCGTAGTTATTTCTTGAGTAGTAGATACTTTCCAAGGGAGGGGTTTTCAAAAAAAGTTTAAAAAGTGTATGTAATGTTCTCCTTCGACGTGAGCAGCAATGCGGAAGCAGATTTTAAAAAAACATTTAAAATTGCATATGTTACAGTTAAAACGTGGAATCCGTTATTTTACAGCATAGCTAGGTAATTCATGAATTACCTAGTTGAATGCATAGTTTAGTTATTCTGTGGAATAACTGAATTATACACTTTAACGATAACACATATAATACAGGGTGACCATTAAATAACTTTCCCTGTTCTGCATCTGTAGCTAAAACTAATGAATGGAATTAAACAAAATTTCATACATAGACTGTGGAAGACATGGGATGATAATTTCCGAAAAAAAACATAGTACCAAAAGTCGCCGATAGGGGAGATTTTCGGGCTACTGTCACGTACGCACTAAGAAATTTGCACACTCTAGCTAGATTATGCAAATTTCAACGTGATTTCCGAGCTATTGGATCACCTTACTAGTAAAGCGCGCTCAGTTAAGGTAGAACGTATTTTAAGCACAAATCAACAGTCAATCAAAGAATTGCTGACTGAACGCTAGCGCCCCATTTTAAAAGGATATTAGTGGCGCTGTTGTCACATTAGCACAAGGAAAGGTGCATAATCTACCTCGATTGAGACAATTTCATAGTGCGTGCATGAGAGCAGTGCTAACTTTCTCCTAATGGCGACTTTTGGTACTAATTTTTTATTTAGGAAATCATCTTTCCATATCTTCCACAGTCTGTATCTGAAATTTGGTTTCATTCCGTTCATTAGTTTTTGCTGCAGATGCCTCCAAACACGGAATGTTATTTTATGGAAACCCAGTTTTTTCATTCACCGTGAATGAAACACGCACGTCAAAACAACTTTTGTAAATATGGCACATTTTATAAAGTTTCATAGCGTAGCGGCGTTTCACAGCTATTATGTGTTTATAATATAAATCTCTTCATTTAGACGAATTTGCCTACTGACTTTAGAAAATCATCTACTCTACTGAGTTTGGTGAATCAAGAGTAATTTGCCAAATTTTCCGGATAATCAAAATTTCTCGGCCCCATTTAGTTCGGATTCCCCAGGTTCTATTGATCAACTCTTCTATCGACCCTTCTTTTATTATACTCTTACTATTAGAAGCGGCGACCTCAGATCACATGCTCTTTTTTACCGGCAACGTCCTTATCTTCAACTTTTATTACTATCTATCTAAATCAATTTATTTTTACACATATAAATTAATTTTCACAATTTCCAGAAGTGCCACTCAGAGTGCGTGGAAATTGTTTCCATCGAAAAGATTGTGCTTCTTAGAGATCAACTTGAAGCTGAAGAAATAAAAATACCAGCTATTGTTAAGCCCAAATTTTGTCAATCACTCGAAATGTTTGAATGAAATTCACTCCACCTGTTAAACTCATTTTGTATTATGCAGGAGTTGCGGTGATATGAGAGATCTGAATTGTGATATCCAATCTTTGGCGGCGGATGACTAAAGCCGAAACTTCGTCATTCTCAACTCCTCGAGCAGAAGGAAAGCAAAACGTACTCGAGACATCGCAACTGGAGATTTAAATGAAGAATGTTCCTTTGTGTCTGTCTACTGTGTACTTTTGATCATATAGCACAGTGAGGGCACTCTTTGAGAAGTGGGTCAAATGTTGATTTTTATATTTTTAATACTAGCCCGTGGTTCACAAAGTCAGTGACGTCACTTAGAAAGGGGTCGAAGGGTGTAATAAAAAGGGTATACTATTAATTTGGAAGCACAGAAGAAAATTTGTTAACAGACAAACTTGAAATTTAATTTTTTTTTGTCTCACTTACAAATCCTATGAAGATGCCAATTATTTCAACATTGTACATCGTCGTTCTACGATGCACCGAATAAGCTCGCGAATCTTTTGACCGACTATCATGAGTCATACATAGGTGCGGTAATACGATATAAAATCAGTAAACGAAAGTCCACTTGAAATGATTTTTAAAAAATTCAACATTAGATATTTATACTTTATTTTTTAAGATTTTCGCTTGTCTTTTCTCTATTTTATAATATAAAAATCAACGCGTGGGTCATTTAAAAAGCCTTCGTGGGTCAGTGTCTGACCCGCAGATCAAAGGTCCTCTCCAGTGATATAGTATATGTTTCTAAGAGGCTCATGATCTTCCATTCACAAAAAAGCCAAAATTATTTAAATTCATCGAATTGAGAATACAAGCAAATAAAAATTCGTTCAAATAGTAATAGAAAAAGTATTAATTTAAGAACATCTTTGGAATTTAATTCAATAACTTCTTTGCATTAATTCAATACATATATTTCCAATTGCAGTGAAACTTGGCAAACAACAATTAAAATTAGATTGTTCTAAAAATTCAGATTAAGAGAGATTTGCTCAAAACTGACTACTTAAATTCATCGCATTCAGAGAATGAACAAATAAATGTCATTCAAAAGTAATGAAAATAAGTATTAATTTAAAAACATCTTTGCAATATAATTCAATAAATTCTTTGCATTAATTTAATATATATCTTTCCAATTACAGTGGAATTTGATTAATCCGAAGGTCATGGGACTTCAATCAAAATTCGACTTATCTAAACATTCAGATTAAGAATGTCTCCCCCAAAACTGAGTATAACAAGAGAAAAAGCGAATTTTCAACTGAAAATTAGATAGTTAATAAATAAACAGTAATTAATTTAAACAAATATAATAAAAATAAGTATAATTTATAATTTTAATAAAAGTGATTTGATTGGATATTTTTTAATAATAAACAATTTCCAGCTTTTAAATACTTCTAATAATAAAAGCGAATATGTGTATGTCTGTTGGCTCTCTACATGGAAGAACGTTAAACCTAGAGCCACCAAATTTGACATATACATATTTCTGGGGGTGGAAATATGAGATAACAGAAATTTATGGAAGCAAATATCACATTGCACAAAACGGTGTAAGAGTTCTTAAAGAGTTCGAGCAAAGCGTCCAACAAAATTTTAACTTTAACAATGCTTTGCTGTCTGAGTTATAAAGACCAAGTTACGTATAAAAGATTTCTTTGACTTTTTTCGCAAACACTAATATCGGCGATCCCGCTGGTTGCGAACGGTAGATGTGTGCACAATAAATCATCAAAATAAACAGTACAATTCACAATGAATGTGAATAATGTTTTTTCCAGAACAGCGCGAAATTTTTATTGCTTTTATGATTGAATACATTGTCCAGCAATAAAATCCTCGAGTGAATAAAGGAGATTTAGATATTATCCACTTACGCACACTAAAGGTACAAGACGCATTTTACTTAACAAATAATTCAAAATAAATACAATAGTTTTCAAATTTAAGTTTTGACTTCGAATGAATCAAATAAATACGAATTATAGACTATATTTTAACAATAACTTAATAGGAGATTCAAGGGCCCCGAGAAAAAAAGGCGCAGTTCGGGTCCGCGTCGTAGATTTTTCGTGAAAACTTTAGGATAAAATCATAAAACAAGTATTTCGTATTAAAATGTATTTAAATATCAATCTCTTTAATACAATATTTACACAGAGTAGTATAATTGTTACAGAATATATAAATAGCAAGCTACTAGAGACCCCTGCTACATGCGATAAATTTGTGAAGACAAGTTTGAAAGTTGTCCTGTTGGCCAATGGGAATATCAGTGCCGGTTGCATACTTTGTGGATATGAAGGAGACGCACGAAAAAAACAGCCGAATCCTCGATAAAATCTGTTATCATGATTATAATTGGACATTTTGCGCTGAATTAAAAGTTCTTGCTCTACTCACCGGGCCTGTAAACAGGCTACACAAAATACTGCTGTTTCCTATGTGAACGGGACAGTCGAGCCCGAGACAAACACTACATAGTACGGAAATGGCCTCGCCGACAAACTTTTACTCCCGGTCAAAAAAATGTTGTTCACGATCCTCTGGTCCCGAAGGAAAATATTTACTTGCCGCGTTTGTACATCAAACTCGGATTGATCAAACAGTTTGTGAAAGCAATGGATAAGACAGGTGAGGGATTTAACTTTCTGAAACTAAATTTCCTTGTCTTAGTGAGGGTAAAATTAAGGAAGGAATTTTCGTGGGCCCCCATATTAGCAACTTTTTAAAGAATCGACGTTTTTGAAAAACCTGAATCGCAAAGAAAAACGAGCATGGCTTGCATTTAAAAACGTGTATGAGAACTTCTTGGATAACAAAAATAAGTGATGATTATGTCACTCATGTCGGAGGAATTGCTGTCAGCGTTCAAGGCTATGAGGTGGAACATGTCGCTTAAAGTGCATTTCCTTCACTCACGACGTTGTACAGTGAATGTTCCGAACTTTCTTGTGAGGGCTTTGGAACCCCTCACCCGCTTTTAGCCAAAATTTTTGCTATATATTTTTATTATTTGGGGTGTTTGGGTTAGGAAAAGGGGGAATATGTAGAAATTAAGAGAAAAAATTGAGGAAAAAACCCAGAAAAACCGATAATTTTTATTGATTTTTTTTATTTAAGGGGAAAATCCCGCCTAAAATCTCCCCTTGCTACAAATGTTCATATTTTAGAACTTTTCACCTCTGTAGCCCCTCAGAAGACATTTCACAGTTAAAATAACCCTTTTCACCCCTTCATGGCCATAAAATTACCGAAAAGTGATAAAAATAAGGGAGTGCCCCTAAAAAATAGGGGGTGATGGGGCAAAATGGGGGTTATATTTGGATTCAGGAGGTCGATTAATATAAGAATCAACAGGAATGGTATCAGGGCTCTAAAAAAATTTTTTGCAGAGTGATTTTATCAATCTATCCCAACTCCCCTTATTTCTTAAATATCTCGAAAATTATTCAATTTGAAATTACTTGTAATAAAAAAGATAAACTGTAGTGAAATTCCCAACAAACGCACGATTTTAATTTTCTTCTAGCTTTAAGAGTTTCTGATATATTCAAGAAAAGCTAAAAAGGAGGGTATGAAATCCAAGATTTTAGCAAACTTTGAAACCCATTGTCTTCGGAACTACTTAATCTAGAACAAAATTTAAAGAATTCGTTTGTAAGGAATTTTGCTTTCTTTAATTTGTTGAACCTCGTATAATTTAAAATTCTATAGTTTTTGAAATAGTAAAAAAAACTAAAAAAGGGGGATGGAATTCAAGATAGCGGCGCGAGCTGCTCCCCGGGACAGGGTGGTATGTTCAATTGGAGCTCCTCACAAACATTTACTGCATTGTTACCACAAATGTAGCGGAGACATTCTGGTGAATTAACATATTCTCTGGAGGCCATTTGTCTCAACCGCAATACAAACTAAAAGAGAAAAGTACTTCTACTCAAAATTTTGAGTTATATACAAGTATAAGGAACTGAAGTACAAAATCATTGGCGGGAGAGTAGGAAAAATGGCAGAAAAGAGGGATGGACGGGGGAGGGGAGGACAGACATGCGCCATTAGGCTAGTGAGCAGGTTTAAACTTTTTTTTCTCTGGCTTTACTGCTGTGTTTAACAGACAGTTTACAAGTCTAGAAGAAGGTTTTAAATTAAGAATGATTTATTCTTACTTGGATAGAATTTATACAGAGCAGATTGTTATTTAAAATTTCTAAATATGTTTAATAAGTTGATTGCAATAATCTTATTTTGATTTAAGTACACAGAATTAGTACATATTCAACCTATGATATGTGAGAAATCTATAAATGATGGAATTTTTTTTTATTATTTTTAAAGTAATCAGCAACCAAAAAAATATAATAAACACTAATTATTTTTGAGACGACTTTTCATTCCAGGCTTAAGTAATAAATACTAGTTTAGTTTAGTTGCATTAACATCCCTTTTCCAAGCAAAATGAAGGTTATTTTGGGACGGACATAATAATGTTCAACCGTGGTCAGATGACCCAGAGGACACTTGGGATGGTACCCTCTATCCAAATTGGTTTGGTACCGTGTGATAATCAAAGCACTTGTTATACCACTATTGAGCCAAGAGGAACCTGTCCTGATCACGATACACGAGCACGTGGGTAAAAAAAATTTTTTTTTCAAAGGGTATATAAGGACGATGGCTTGGACCACGAGCTCATTCTTCGTCTCGCATTCAACCTGAATACATCAAATATGATTCAATCTACTCTTCTTACTATCCTGACAATAATTCCATTATCGTTGCATTTTAAACCAGCAGGAGGATGGTTAGTCCCCTTCGCATGATTTAAAATGCAACGATAATGAATACTCTTAGTAAATTGGAATTCTGATAACATCGAAATATTCTATAGGATCCTTTCTGTAAGTGATAAAGCAATAAGCGGAAGAGAAATTGATGCTTCCATATCCTTAAGCTCTGTTTTACATTATCAAATATTCAGCCTGAGTTAGATTTTTCCGTGCAAAAGTAAACATCTGCCTTTCTTTGAAATAAAAATACATTTTATTTTCCAAGTGATTTAAACAGAAAGTTGTAGGAATAACGGGCAATGGAAAGAAAGTAAATACCATTTTTGTTTTTAAATATGCACATAACCTTTACGAGAATAGTTATTAATTAGTTTCTTACACAGTCAATTGTTTATTGATAGGAAAAGTATATTTTAACCATTGCTTCTACATAAATTCTTCTATAAACAAATCTTTAATATTAAGTACACAGATAGAAATATGAGGTTCCAATTTTCTAAATTTTCCAGGAAATGAAAAACAAATACTACAGTGTCTTTGACTCGCAGATAAGAGTGTTAAATCCATTTATTCTAATTAAGTATTTAGTAAATAGAGTAAATCATGATTTGACTAACATTTATTTAAAAATAGGTGTAGCATATTTACAAGGTGTCCAATTAAGTCCTTCTATTCCTCTGTAACTTGAGAACGGCGACAACTATTGCCACAAACTTGGTGTCTATTTATGTAAAGTGACAATGCACTTCACAGTCAGATTGGTTACAGCACTATTTAGAGGCAGAAAATGGAGCTAGCGTTCCTTCCTCGAAAACGGTACAAGATACGGATAAAAAGTCAATCAAAAAATAGTAGAGAGTCTTCGATTTAGTACGGAAAGACATCTTGAGCGCAATAATGCCAAGAACAAAACGTGTAAAACGCGCATTTGTTTGGTCTCGATTCTCAACACTCTTACGCAAGAAAAGCTTTAGAAAGAAAACAAAACAATTAATTATCAGCAGACAATTTTATTTTCAGTGTTCGAAATGTTCTCCGTCATCCGGTCGACGTTTAACTCTTTAATTCCGAGGGAGCTTCTTCCTCCCAGCCCCTTTAAATCCGAAGGTTTTAGAGAGGATGGTACATTGAAATGGACCCTTCCATTATGCGAGGTCTTCACCCCACCATCATACTCCCCTCTATTCAAGGTAATAAAGCTGTCAGCGTCCTACTTTGATTAATTTTCTCGCGGTTTTTCCGCGATGGTCGAACGCCAACTCGAGAGCATGCCTTTCGATGTTACTACTATCAGTTGTTGCTTTCTTTCATAAAAGAGTATTTCTTCGTTCCTTTGTCAAAAACTACAAACGAGATACTGAAAATTGTCATTGATAGAGTGTGAATATCTGTGCTAATTTCTAAGTTCTTTCAACTTGCTCTCCAAATTGATTATCTCAGCAGTTGTATAACAAACATATTGTATTAAATTGCCGAAACAACCAAAGTGTGGAAATCTTGGCTCTACGCGGGCATGTTTCTCGTCGAAACTCCCTCAATAATTTGCAATAAGCTTCAGAATCTCGTTCTGATTTTCTCGTTCGTTTTGTTAATTTTGCAAATAAAAGAGCATACAGAAAAACAATTTAAAGTTTTGACCGGGTAACTAATCCCATTTTCGAGAAATTGATTATTTTTAAATAATTGGGAAATCCTTTGGGAAAAAATTTTTATTCCTCTATAAAACCATGGAAAAGAGGACTATGACTATGGTTGCCTTAAGTTGGCCTTATTGAATATCGGAAAGAGTATTTTCATCAAATAAATTACCATAAAGTGGCAATTTGCTTACGTTACAAATTCTGAAACAGGTGTTTTCATGTAGAAACCTGAGCTGTCTTATTCAATGGACTGTAGCCCAGGGACGTCATTAATCCAAAGTTGCCTAAAAATTTACTATAGTGATTTATTTTAATTTTGAGTGAAAAAAATTAATTATAATTTTAAATATATTAAAAGGAAAGCTATGGTTAGTGCTTATAACTATAGTTATAGAGCCATACTCTATAGAGCCATATATTTTGCAATGTTCCTTATACATTTATATCATTTCAAAAAATATTCATACACAGTCGATCAGTGCACAAATTATAAACTATGCTTGCAATAGAAGCAACATGCATTACAGAAGCCCTCTTGCAAAATCTTGTTTTGAAAAGACAAAGATCAATAAAATTGAAAAGCGATAGTTGGAGAACAGGTGACTTCTTTTTTTTTTTTTTTTTGTTCCGCAGTTACTCTATTAGGTAGACATTTTTGTTGGAATATAGGCTTTAAAATTCTTTGTTATGGTTCTGACAGGGCGCCAAATTACTTTTTCCTAGTGCCTTTTCCTCACCTTTTTTTAGAGAGCCTTGGTCGAAACCGAAGCCCCCGTGAGGGTTAAAATCGGATAACTGGTTTTCTAGTGTCAAACTTTCTAAAACACTTTTAACAGAGATATAAAATAATTTGTGTCCATGTAATTCCTTTAAATAAACGGAGATTACTCAAACAACTTTTACTAAATAAGAAGCGAAAAATTAAGTCTTGAAGATTTGACTCTCAATCTGACGCTAAATGTATTTCATAATTATTTACAATGCAATTTTCAGTTTCTATACAAAGTGACAGGCTATAACAAACAAAAAAAGGGGAAATTGCTAGAGTTTATGATATGACAAACAAAAGTTGATGTTCTAAATTCGTTATGCTGGAAAAATGATGTCTCAAGAAATACCTGTCATTGGATTATGTTTTATACTTTTACAATATTCAAAACACCTCTTTAATTAATCAATTGTAATTTTTAAACGCAAAAATATGGCTAAAGATATAAAAAGAATTGATGTAATCGAAAATCTCTATTGGATACTTATTATAATACAGATTTTATGCAGTGCCGCCGAATTCCCGCCTTCCAGTGGAAATAGAAAAAAATGAGAACTTTATTTTTAGAATCAACGGAACAGGACCAAAAAACAACAAGAAAGATTATGGGAGAAGCAGGTACGAAACTAATCAAAAATATTGTCAAAAATGCTATAATTGGGCCTGTGATGAGCATTTAAATGAAGTATATGTAAATTGCTATGATTTTTCATTACTTATTAGTAATCTTTACGAAAATATTTAAAATAGTCACCTAAACTTATTTTTTCACTTTTTTGAATTTCTCAGGTGTTTATTATTTAATTTTTAACTGATATCTTTTTCTCGGAAAAAATATTGGTAGACAAAAAAGAAAATATAGGGATATAATATGTTCCGCACTCGTATAACGGAGGTTGAAAATAGGAGTACAATGGGAAAGATTTCTTTTTCAATTCAGCTATAAAATATTTCCTATTACGTGCTGAGGAAGCTTGTAAAGGGATAAAACCTGTGTAAACACTGTAAGATCGCATTAAACTGTTCCTTTGAATTCCTCTCCCTCCGCTTCAGGCCAACTGAAAGAGGCTGTGGAAATGACCCCGACAAGGATAATTGGACCTCCACCCACTCTTATCAATGAAGCCATCTTTCTACCCTACCACCCCTCAAACGAAGGCAAGCACCTCAAACCGGCCGTCTTAGGTGTTAAACTAGTTTTCTCTGGCTTTACCGCTATGTGTAGCAGACAGTTTACAAGTTTAGCAGAAGGCTTTAATTTAATATAGTTTTATTCTTTCTTGGATAGAAATTTATATTGAGCAATTTATTATTTAAAATCCATAAATATGCTTAAAGAGTTCATAGACATAAGATTATGTTGCTTTTAAGAATACAAAATTAGTATATATTAAACCTAAGATTTGTGATAAAACTGTCGATGATAGAATTTTTAAATTATTTTTGCAGTAATCGAGAACCAAAATACTTTGATAAACACTAATTATTTTTAAGCCGATTTTTCATTCCAGGTTTAAGTAATAAATACTAGTTTAATTTAGTTACAAAAATGTCCCGTTTAGAAACAAGATGAAGGCTGTTTTGGGACTGGACTCGTAATTTTGAACCGTAGTCAGATGACGAAGACGACACCTGAGCTGGTAACCTTTCTCCAAGCTTCCGCATCACACCAGCAGGAAGACGTTTGGCACCCTACGCATGATTTATCATGCAAAGATAATGAATATTCGAAGTAAATTGGAAATCTGATAACATCCATATATTCTACAGGATCCTTTCTATAGATGATAAAGTAATTGGCGGAATAGAAATTGGAGCTTCCTCGACGCACTGTTTTACATTATCCATTATTCAGCAAAGGAGAATAAACATCTGCCTTTTGTTTAAATAACAAAATAATTTTAATTTTGAAGTGATTTTAAAACAAATCTTTGTAAGAATAACGGGCAATGGAAGGAAAGTAAGTAACGTTTTTTGTTCTTAAATACGCACATAACGTTTACGAGAATTGTAATTAATTAGTTTATTAGACATTTAATTGTTTATTACAAGAAAAAGTATGTTTTATTCAATGCTTCTACGTAAATTCTTCTATAAATAAAAAATTTTAATATTAGTGGTAATTTTAAAGTATTTTCTTTCATTTGATAATCATTGGGGTTTAATTTCCTTACGCATAGTTTTCATTTTCTCATTTAATCTATTGTTTTCTTTTTTATTTTAAATTTATATTTCGGAAGAAAAAAAATCTATTTATGCTAGTAACAGTATACTTTGTGAAAGCGTTTTTGTATTCTATTCATTTTAACCGTTAATTTTTTTAATAATTCATTTTAATTTAACAACATTTAATTGTCGTAATGCATTATTATACGTATTATGGAATTTTGTAAAAAAATATGTAAATGAATTATTTTCTCCACCGCATGTCACCTATAGTATTATATTTCGTATTGTAATTCTGACAATTTTAATATATTAAATTGTTGTCTGAAAGAGACAATCGGGAATAGAATTTAAGAATTCTAACACATTTGGGAGTGAAAATTCAATAACAAAATGAGCCGACAATACAAATGATACAAAAAAATCAAATAAAGAAAAGAATATAATAACAGGAAAAGAAAATTGTTTCTGTCTTGATAATTGGCCAGAAGATAACGGGAACGATATCTTGTGATAAACTAAGAGAGTTGATTGTTCGAAAATCGTGTATATCTAAGATAATTACGTGTCCATGGAAACTCTCAAGCCGCATTGTCTTGTAAACACACTATCGTAATTTTTTCTACATTCCATGTTTTCAAAGGCTGGATGATATAGATAAATTGATCGACGAAAACGCTCTACAGGAAGACATTTGAACCTAGAGCAGCCACCTTAGGCACGTAATTATTTCTTGGGCAGTAGGTTCATAATAAGGAAGTGGTTTTCAACATTTTAGATTCAATCCTATATAATAAATAATCGAAATCGTAGCGTTTTTCCTCAATAACATCGGAGAAAATAAACGCACAAAAACAATTTTTATCTAACTTTAATAAATTTAAAAAATTAGCTTTTCAGCGTCAGAATTTCATTATTGTTTCATTTCATTCAAAAATAAATATATTGTATTGTCATCAGGAACAAAACTATTTTACAGAATATCAAAACTCTAGCGCAACAGTAAATGAATGAAGAATTGATTACAAAATCCCATTTTTACAAACATGAAATTTAAAACAATCAACCGGTTGTATGATGGAGCCCCAAGCACCGAAGAGGATTTAATGAATCTGTTATATTGATATTGTAGCACTGTGTGAATTTAGCTCCTGAAATTTGCTTGATTTGTGGACGATAAAGAGGCAGGGTTTAACATTCCTTTGCACTTCTTTCATTTCAATCTCCTTTCTTATTCTTTTGTTGTATCGAACACTAGTATTACCATAAATAACTAACTAATAGTAAACCCATCTCAGAACTTAAAGCTCCTCGCATCGTAAAATTGAAGTTTAAATAAATAATACATATCTATTTACACTTAGTCTATTTTTGATTTACCAGCCAAGATTTAACGATCAAGGCTTTATATTAAAGAAATAATATCAATAGAACCTTCTTTTCATGGAAACTGAAAGCTTTGAATTTTATATAGAGAGCTCTGTAATATTAAAAGTGGTAAAACACCTTTTACCAAATTTCTAATCATAATTCCTAACTATGAAAAAGTGGTGTCTCATTTTGTCATTTCCTCTTCTTCTATTAATCTATTTCCTCTGTTGCTGTGCTTTTCATTTCATGATGTTCTGATGACTAGCCGGGAGAATAGGGGAGTAAATGTTTCAGCAATGAAACAGGTGGTGAATTAGATGCGTTTGAAAACAGATTTGATGATAAGATTCCATTAAAAACTCGTGGAAACATTGTCTGAGCAAGAGAAAAGCAGCGAGTATATAACAAGGTATTTTCAAATGTCAGCTTTTGAAAGAAATGTCTCTTAACAGCAGAATAAAAGAATTTTGGTATTTAAAACACACAACCGAAGTTGTCATTTCTTGTTTGGGTTTTTATTGGTTACTAAGTAAATATAAATTTTTTCTCTAAATTTTAAATATTTCAGCAATTTTTCTATTAATATTGTTATTCCGAATCATATCCTTGGAAACTTCATCAGAAATTGGTTATTAATCACATCGCATATGAATCGTATACCATTCCATTTTTTCAGGCATTTATAGACTTTCATGTAATGCTTTTGTTTCTTAGAAGATACAGTAAAGCACCGTTTATACGTCTTTCAAGGGACTGACGTACAACGATGGATAGACGAAAAGACGTCTTTGAAGACAGTGATAGTATATTACTACATAGTATGCAAACAATAATTAAATTTTAAAAATAAACTTTTATCATAAATTGCGAAAAACTATGCCTTTATTGCTTATTTTATATACCCATTATACATTACTTAATTTACACGATCTTTGTGCTTGCAAGCAAGCATTTATTTGGAAATGACATAGAGGAAAAGGAAAGTAACCCCTTGCTTTCTAGGAAATTTTTCCAATTAATTAGGAGGCCGCGGTTCCCTAATGGTAAGGTTCCGACCCCGTGACGGAGGTCTCCAGGCTCGAAACCCGATTCCTCGCAAGAGCCGGCGCATAAGCGTGTCCGGTGCACGCTAAATCCGTCGAGGCCAAATGCCCTATCACTGGTCTGGTGCGGAACCTTGGAGAGGGTATGCCAGCCCAGGTGTCAACCTTGTCATCCGACCGCGGCTCAAAATTACGAGGTCCGTCCAAAATAGTCCTCGCGTTACTTCAAAATGGGACACAAATATAACTAAACTAAAATCCAATTAATATTGACGGAGAAATAATGATTGAGACAGAAATGTTGCGAACTTTAAAAAGTTGGTAAACGGCGTATAACAGACGTTTTGCGTTGTATAAACAAAGTATTTTATGATTACGATGGTTGCGAATGATTCGAGATTGTTATGAAACGACGTAACAGCCATGGAAAAAAAGTATGAAGTCGGGTGAAAAATCGGCAAATCTCTTAAGGCATCCGACTAGTTTAAAAAAGTGAATTTCGAAGAAACATTCAAAAACCTTTCTATGATTTAAAACTAAAGCCACAACTTTTAAGAGTCTAAAACATTCTTTGTTTTCATTCTTATTCCTTGAATATTTTATTCCTTGATATTTATTTCAAATAATGTGTTATCATATTTTTAAATGCGTTTTCTGAAAAACGAAAATTTCACTAAAATTGGCCCATGAAAAACGTGATATTTCCAAAACATTTCATTAAAATTCATCACAATTTAGGATAATTTTGGCAAATATCAATGACTCTAACTTTGAATATTTATAAAATATTTGTTTATTAAAATAAATTTTATTTTACGGTCAATTACATTCTAGATAGTTTGAAACTTACGCATGAGAAAATAAAACTAAATATGTAACATATTTTTTCAATTATGCTGATTTTCTTAATATTGAAATTTTTATTAAAATTCTTGAAAAAATTGTTTCCGAACCTACTGATGATATAGAAAGCAGTATTTTTCAATATGATGAGCAATGAAGGTGCAAGATATTTGCAACAGAATGAAAACGAAACTTGATTATTTTATCGATAAAAATATTAATAGACTATTACCAGCCTTGATATATGTTTGAAAATACGTATTAAATTTATTTGTTCTCATCCCGAGGAATTTCAATAATATTCCATAACATTCGAAGATATACAATGAACACTAAATAAAATCACAGCATAATTTTAAAAAATAAATATTTAGGGATAAAGATCCCACTTATGCAGAACGGAGTAGAACATCGAAAAAAATATGCAGCCGACCTTCAGTTCAAAAAGGCGCAATCAAAGTGACTAGTTTCAGGTGAGGCACCTGAGAGAGCTGCGCACGTTTATCAAACTAAAGAGTAAAATCACTATATCTTCCTTCTCTGTCCAAATTCTAAAATTCAGCATGGTTTGGATACCAAGACTTGGTAACAATACACTATTGCTTGTAACTTTTAAAGGAGATAAAATTGATCGGATTTTATATTTAGGATTTACTTTTATTTGAAATGTGGGGAAATAGATTGTTTAATTCTTTTAATTATATAAATTTACCTTCTCCTCTAAATTGGAATTATTGGATTTTTCTCCTAAGATTTTAATATTCTTATAAAATTAAAGTTCATTTTAAAAGAAACTTTTTTATGTTTAGAATCAAATAATTCTAATAACATTTCTGTCCAAGCGATAATGCTAATTTTAAATAGGTTGTAACATATTTTTTTTCTACCAAACATTCTGCTCTTAATAAAAAATATTTTCTTGCCCTACAATTTTTATTTTTATGAGGGAAAAATGACACATTCTCTGCATTTGCAGTGACAAGTTGTAAAATATTATAACTTCTTTTATGTGCACATTTGTTACTTGCGCTTATATACATAAGTATAACTTTGAATAAGATTGCAATTTGCCTCCCACACAAGTTGTTTTTTCTTCAACTCTTACGTAAATAAAAGAAATGGCCTCTCTTTATCTTAGGATGCAGTAGAGTGAATTCCTTTCTTTTGTGTAATGTAGCATAACTTCCCTTAAACCACAAGTCGAAACATTTAAAATTTGCTTAGTGTAGTTTTATTGCTCTCCCATTGTCGTGTGCCATTAAACTTCTTTTTCCAGCCAAAACTTGGGAAGTATGAAATTTATGAAGAATTTAATCAGCTATAATGACATTCCCTACCGTGCCATTCCTCTACTAGAAGGTTTCGTGTACTACTGAAGTAAGTCTGCAAAGATATGAATTATTGCTCTGTATTGTATTCAGTGCATTGATTTGTGCCCTTTTCTGTAGTAACTGAGAAGAATATTAGAGGGCAAAAGCAAAATTATCATAGAAGAATTAATACGAATGAAGAACACAATTCGTACTTTAGTGACGAGTTTACTTACTAAAACTGAAGAGTTGTGAATGATTCTGAGACAGATGCAGATCTCCTAGATGAAACTTCAGAAAAATTAAAAGAAAAAGAATGCCAATTAAAGGAGATAAATGATCAGGTGAAAAAACTATTTTATTTGGAATCCTTTGGAACTGAAATTCGTGATAGTACGGAATTCAGAGATACCATATCTAAATGTTTCAGGCAAATGATCAGAAAATTGAAACTTAATGTTTAAAGTCAAAGGGAAACTGAATCTAATGGTAGAGAGATTAATGTGAGATTACCTAATTTGAAGATTTAAAAATTCACAGGACGGAATTTTGGAACAGCTTTTCAACAATATTCATACGATCTTCCTGCATATATACGGCATATCCAGATTACAAATTACCGTCACATTTATTTTGATGCAATTATACAAGGTACCCACTCTCATCGTTAGCCAATAGCTCTAATTCAAAAACCGGTAGACTTAGGCATATATTCCTAGTTGGAAAAGTAATTTGTATGACATAAGGAATTCTCTGTTACGCTGTTTGAGTAAATAAAATTATTGCTGAAAAGTCAAAATTTGAATAATTTCTTTCAACATGGTAACTGGAAAACGCAGTAAGTCAGACGAAAGGAATTTGGTAAGTGTTCTTTGCACCAAAATTGTAGGTTTCTATTAATTTTTGGGCGAAATCTGTCTTGAGAAGTTTGTCTGATGTCCGTTCATTTGCATTCGAGCACGATAATTCAGTGCAAGAATTCAGATGAAATTTTTCATATGGTTTTATAATTACAGTTATATATGTCCATCAAATTTTCGATCAAATCCGTTTATTGTCTGTCAATCCTTGCGTAAGCAAAGGATATATCTCTAAAACGCTGCAAGCTAGATAAGTGAACTTCAGTATATGATCTTTACTTCAAAATTGCAGATTTATGATTAATTTCGTACTAAAATAATCAAATGGTCGACTGTTTGTCAGTTCGTGAATATGATGATGCGAAAAAACTAAAACCAGTGGCTGCTTTTACATTTCAGCTACGGAGCTGCTGTCCCCCTTGAAATTATTTTAAAAGATTGTATGTTCGTTTTTAATCTAATTGGCTTACTTTTCCACTTCGAGAATTCAGTGATCAAAGTAATGGAAAAAAGTAATAAAAAATATAAAAAGAAGACGGGAAATAAATCAAGAATTAAGAGAGAGACATATCAGAGCTGCATCAAGTTTTACCCCTCCTACGGATATGATATTAAGGCAAAGAGCAACGCGAAGCGGGAGAAAAGCAACCTTTCTCCGCTTGAAATTGCATTAATTTGATCTGAATTTTTTTTCAGCTCTCATTTGGTCTTTTTCGCTTTTTCGCTTTTCAGTCATTAAGTAGATTTTTTAAATCCAATTCTGGAGGAGTTGTAATTTTTTGTTCTTTATGTTTTTTCGGTTGCTGATTACGATTCTGAGGTTTGAAACCAATAATTTTTGTTGGAATTTTAGTTACAGCCAAACAACATAAAAAACAATTCTACAGTTTTTTGCTTATAACTCAAAAACTATCAATTTTTAGTATATGATCATTCTATACCAAAATAACAAGGACAAAATAATTTCCTACAACTTAGGTCCATAAAATTGCTTGCTTCTGAGCTGACGAGCCGCCACAGCCTACATAAATGAACTTTTGTACGTGGACTTGACACCCAAAGTGTAGAGTAATATTCGACTCTGAGCACAATCGAATAACGGGAAGATGTCAAAATTGAATATTTTGTTCTCTTAATTAAAATGCGAAGAGAGACAAAAATTTTCACCGCGCTGCGTAAGTAGACAAAAGGTTGAGGGGGGGAATTTCTTTCTGGTTTAAAACTAAATCTGTTTAATATATTTAATTTTAAATTTCAGCTCAGAATTATTGATTAATTAGCAAAACCTGGAGCACTCTGGAACGCTATATTCAAAACCGGGACAAACGTGTGATTTTTTCTTTCAAGGCGGATAAAAAAAAAACTATAATTCGGAACGTCTCACCACTTTACTTTTGTGATACTTCTTTCCTTGATCAGCTTTACACACAGATTCATTAAAATAATCGAAATCTTAGGACGTCGAAAAGTAAGCATTTCGGAAGTACGTTCAACAAAGCAAAGAACGGCAAAAATATGCACTTGATGAAAGAGAAAAAAAAAAAAGAGCACATTATCGCAGGACGCGGTTTGGCTGTAGCACATAATTCTCTTCTCAACGCATCACGATTGCTATTTAGATAGTGGTAGAACAGAAAGTTCTATGATTACAGCATTGGCTCACTCACAATAAGGCATGTGTAAAAAGACATGCAGCATAAACCTGAAAACATAGGGATTTTGACGCAATAAATATCACTCGAATACACCTGTTAATATTATTCAAATGAAAATCAGATGTCATATGCATCGCTTGCAACATATTTAAGAATGCATTCGCTGCTGTATTAATGTGAGAAAGTCATGTGTTTCCCATTTTTCAGAAAAGGTTTCCGTCTTTACATATTTTCCGTTTTATTTATTTATTTTTTGTTCACTAAATCTGACAGAAAATTACAACATCTACGAGTAGAATGTTTCGCACCGAGATCTGAGATCATTTTTCAGACGACTCATCGGCCAAAGACAGGCAAAGATTATTGCCAGGTAGTTTATACTGCGATTTTTGCAATTAATTTTCATTAATATTACTAACTATTAGTAAAATAATTTATTTACTTCATTTTTGACATGAAGAGATAAAATTTTATAAAGAAAAAGTTAGTTAAAGAATTTATGTTTTAATTAGTGAATTTTATGTACTATGTAACATTATGTATTTTAGCCTTTAATGGAAATATTAAATTTTAATGAATTGCTTTGTATTCCTTAGAATTATTCAAGTTGTTTTATGTAACTTTTATTGACAATTACAAAATATTATAATGTGTTGATTTGTGCCCTTTTTCTTAAGTTATTTTAAGAATTAGCAGAGTTTAATTTTTAACTAATAGTTCTGATAAAAGTAGGCCAAGCATGAAAAAAATCTATGACCTGCACTTCTCCATTTTTTTCTTTGCGAATACGAATATTAACACAGGCGTTTCTCGGCGTTTATCATTGCTCATAAAATAACAATCAAATGTCTACTTTTTATCAGTATTAATATAATTACAATTAAACATCTGCTTTTATGAGTATTATTAAACATCCAATTAAATATTTCGTCATTACCGAAATGATTCAAATTCCTTTAATGGTGCCAAACTCCCCACTGGCTTCAGGGGTGGCGCCTTTGTGGTGTCCGGGGAGGAAATTTTCGTACATGTATTCTATCAAGAAACATTTATACCGAAATTGTAGAAAATCGAACAAGGAGTATGGTCGTGACTGTACCAAACAAATTTACTCACAGACGAAACGCAGAAAGAGTTCCGACAAAATAAAGGCTTCTCTTCGTTGTGTCGGTAAATGAAAACGAAACGCTAATTTTTTGCACACTATAAACTGTGGTGGTGATTGGATGGAAAAAGTGAGGGGACAAAAAAATTTATAGACATCTAAAAGACCCTGTGATAATAGGCGGAAAGACAATAAAATTTAAAAATTTAGTTTAAAAAATTAGCTATTTTTCTCGAATATTGCAGATTTTTATAAACAATATAGGATTTTTTAAAGTATTTTTCTTTTAATCAAGAAAGGAAAGTCAAAAAAACCTTCAAATCAATTTTTGAAAAAAACGAGCTTCTAAGGGTTAATAGTTTTGCTTCCTGTGCGCTATACTTACATATATTTTTGTAAAAATAGCTTGAATATTCGAGATGATATAAAGGTTTTCTTAAAAATCGCAAATTTTTAAGCTTGTTTTTTGTTTATAATATACAGAGTTTTCAAACAAATTATAAGAAACTTACTGAATCGCTGTCAATATGTTATCGAAGTATTATATTAAAATTTGAAGTTAATAAATTTAAATATTAGAGGAAATATGAGTATTTGTATTAAATAATGTTTTACTGCGCATTTTCGAAACATGCTAGAATATTTCCTTCATAATTTCGAAACCAGACACATAGGGGAGCCCATATAAATATTCCAATTGAATTCCAATAAGATTTAGAAAGATATCGGCAATGCAGGGAACAGAATTTCCGTTTTTCTTCAAGGGAAGCTAAATGATGACGGGTTTTCCGGAACTGGCTGTGTTTTAAACATGAATCCTCAAACAGTTTTATTGAAATTTATAAAGGCTGAATACCATACATACTTATAAATAAAATACATAATTTAACTTGCAGTTCCGCGATTACTGTTCGAAAATTTAATTTTAAAATTTATCTGTTTGTGAAAAAACTGTCATCATTTTGTTATTTTAGAGACCAACGGAAATTCTATTCGCTGCAAAGTCGATATCTTTCTAAATCTCAATGATATTCGACTGGAATTTTTATATAAACTGCGCTATGTATCTGACTTCCAAATTATAAAATAAATACTATACTATGTTTCTCACATGCGCAATAAAATATTATTTACTACAAATATTCATATTTCCTCTAATATTCAAAGTATTAACTTAAATTTTTATACAGTAATTCATTAACATATTGACATGTATTCTATCAATTTTTTGCTACATGTTTTTTTTTTAAATTGCTTATAGTCTTCCTATCGAAATTTCATATTTTTTGCCAATTCCTTATTTTTCATTCCGCTTTCTATGTCTTCATTTAAGCAGAATTTCTCTGTCACAATTGATTTACGCTTATGAGCCATGTTCACAGTGGCATTATATTATGGAGTTATATTTATTTTAAAAATAAAAATAAATTTCAGGAAACAAATCGCAATTCAACATCTGATATTCTCTGTATCTGCAGATAGGTTGCGAAATCGTGCTTCTGCCACTAGTCTTTCTCTCATTTATTGGTAATTTACCGACAAAAGGCGAAGGATACGAAGTTATAAAATTGTTTTCCTGCTTGCCTCATTTTCCCGCCCCTTTCGCAGGGCCGCCCGGCGCGGATGCCCCCCCCCCCTTTTTAGCTGCGCGCCAGTGCATTGTGTTCACTATAAGAAATCTAAAGCTAAACTGAGATTAAGGTAAAATTCTCGCTCCAACTTAAGAAAGTTAATCGTAGAATAGAATCTAAGACACCAGGAAAGTGTTTATTTCTTTTTTGTAAACAAACTTATGGGTTTCCGTGGATTTTCAGAATCGGTACAATAGTTTTTTTTTTATTTAATTTATGTTGCTTCTTATGAAAATAATCCATGTGAGTTTTCGACTACAGATGGTATGCATAATATTTTTATACAAAACATTTTTAGATATATAGAAATTTTATTCGATATAAAGAAACTCTGGCTCTATTGAAAACCCAAGGTTTCTGATAAAAGTTCCATTTATATAGAGATTTTTGATATAGGCGGGTTACTGAATTACTACTGAAGAGATTACTAAAATATTAGTGTTTCATTCCTTCTATTCTTCACAGACCTGAATGAGTGACTTATTCTGCCTGTAAACTGTCTTTCTCCATCTGCAGTGATGAGTTTTAAAGAGAAGATTGCCATAGTGACCGGGGGATCACAGGGCATTGGAAGAGCTTATGTTTCTGCTCTTTTGAATGTCGGTTTGAAGGTAAGAATTTTTATTCGTCCTTTTCTTTTACATTTAACTAAATCGGTTATTAAAGGTCATGAAAAGGGGTCATCTCCACTTTTTCAAATTTTGCATTAGAAGCAGAAAACTATTCCTTTCCATAATATTTCCAGAAAACTTGAGTTAGTAATTCTATATCATTGAAGAGGACAACACATAATCTAAAAATGTCTTACTTTTTGGTGGTCCTGCAGGATGCCCAAGAAAATATCTTTTCTATGCGGAGAGGACCAGTTTTCAAAACAAAACTGGGTTTGTGAAACAGTTTGTCCTCTTTTTGACGTCTTTAATGCTCAACGGTATTTGAACACGTTTGCAAACGTTCCATCTAAATAGTGATTTTTAAAAAATCCACATTCAAAGGGTTAAAAATCTTTCTGACACAAGAAAATATCCCATTAAAGTATCGAAAAATTCAGTGGACTGTCCAAGCTTGCGTCAACATGCACAGTTTTTGCTTTCTTGCTTTAGAAATATGTTCTGTTGTGAATCAATATTCACACATATGATTCAAATATAAACCCATTTAAGATCATAAATAACTAACGATCATTTAAATTATTAATTCAAATTACGAGTGACGAAGCTTAAGATAGGTATTGCAACGCTTTCTATCAACAAATAAATGCGAAAAGGCATCAAAATATACGTATGTACATTTTTATAAATAAAGCAATTGTTACCAATTACCTGCTATTTTCATTTACTAATGTGCAGTTTAAATGCTTATAATAAAATGTTTATATGGGTTTTTTTATAATATTATAAGTGCATTTAAAAAATAATGGAATAATAATTACTGAATAATAACCCTTAAAATTCTGCCCGAGCCGCCTTTTGCCCAGCTGCCGAAATTTAATTTGGTATTTCAGTGAAAGAAGGTTATCTACCCATGGTATATGAGAAAGTCGAGAACTCTCTCACTAGTTTTAGCTGTTCAGTGACAACTAGGACAACATTGAAAGCTTATATATGTTGTATATCCCCGTCTGTTGATGCATAAGAACTGAAACCGTCGCGTTTGGAATCCCCTCATTCGACTCTTGTATACTCTGGATCACGATTTTTTAACAGCCTTTGTTTCTATCAATTTTTAAACAAAAATTTTAAGCGGGCCATTCACGAAAACGCCGTTCCACTCCATCCGGACCCTTAGTCAATGCATAAATACGGTGAGAATTGGTGTAGCACAGGGAAAAGTTTGGAAATCCAACATTGTTATTTTACATTCGTCGTATTGGGTCATAAAAGTGAAATAAGATCCAGCGGGGGGGGGGGAAGGAGGCGCTCTCTAAAACTTGAAAACCCCCTATTTGGGGGAGGTTGAGGGTGGGTAGGAGTCAATCTGGGGAGATCCAGACGGAGGCCCCTTTTGAAAGCGAAGGAAGAGGAGGCGCAGCAACTTAGGGGATCTGGTTGCCCGTAGGTGATGATTTTGCGCTTGGCACGGTCCGATCCGTGAATGACCCACCTAAATGGACAGCGTAAAATTGCAACCGTCTTTAGCAAAGCCCTCCAAATGGTGTGGAACGGTGTTCTCGTGACTGTCTTGTGAATTTAGAGTACTTTGTGTTGTTCATAAATAAAGAAATAACTTTAACGTATTTCAGGTATTGTTAATTTATGTTCAACAATGGACGCAATCACTCAAAGGGAACTTATCTAAAATGCATACTGAGTTTTCTTTATACTACGAAGCTTATCATAAAATGGGTCATATTGTTTTAGTGTCGAAAAAGTCGAGAATTCTCGCTGGTTTCTGCTGAAACAGTTCACCTTACCTTATATAATAATAAAAGCCTATATGTGTTGTATATCGCTATCTGTTGACGCGTAAGTGCATAGATCCTCCACATTCGATACTTATAAACTTTTGATCGCGATTTTTTTTATTGGCTTTTGTTTTGATTCATTTTTTAACACAATTTTTAGAATACCTTGTGGTGTTTTTAAATAAAAAAAACTTTTCATATTTCAGGTCTGCATTTGTGATGTGAAGGAGGAGACAGCTATTGAATTTCTGGAGAGTCTTCCTCAATCCGAGAGAAATAATGTGATTTTTCAGAAATGTGACGTTACGTCTCTTGAGGAATTAAGAAGTAGGTTTAACTTCAGCATTTTTCATTTTCAAAAGTAAATCTGCTTAAAGAAAAATGAAGAAAGAAGAATATTCAAATTTCTAGTCCGAAACATCGAAGTATGATAATATTTTAGGCTTCAATTTTCGATCTTCATATTATTTTTAGAAACTTACTCTTACGGATAGAATCTTTAATGTGTACACAAACAAAGTGTTTAATAGCGTCGCAATGCGCGTGTGTATAAAGTCAAACTTAAAAAATGAAAAGCACTGTTGCAAAAAAATATGCTTAAAATATATTTCTTTTTAATTTATTGAAACTAAACACTCTCGCCGCCCTCCGGGAGGGTTCGCTGCCAGCACCCACTTTGCTCAGCATTACACCTGCCACCTAAATGCTTCGAGGCTCTCAGCCACTTCTTTTTTCAGTTCAGCATGAAGATCCGTAGAACAGACCATAAAACCGTAGTTGATTTCATATTCTTTGTAAACAACAGATTCCTTTAAAAGTGTAAAATTTTTCAATAAACTTCATCTAGTTGTAATGTTTTATATAAATGTTTCACGAATTTCGGCTTAAAAGTCTTCATATCCATAAATACAGAATGAAATCACCCTAATTAAACAGTTTCCATCACCTAAAATAGGTATTTTACAAAATCATGGTAAAACTCTCAGATTCCCCAGCACCAACCACCTAACCAATTTCGACAATTTTTATTTTATATGAGAGCTTATGGCGTCTTGATACGTCATCAAAGGTTGTCTACCCCTCACAAACCCTCATTTTTGAACGAAATCGAAAAAACATATAGAGGATGTATGGTGGAGAAGTGTTTTTTTCTACTTCGTTCGAAAATGGGGGTCGGTGGAGGGCAGGCGATCCTTGATGACATATCTAGACGTCATAAACTTTCAAATGAAGAGAAATTGTCAATTCTAACGAGTTTTTTTTTTGACTTGCGGACTCGTGAAGGTTTTCTTACAAAATAATTTTAAATATATAGATTAGGAAAAGAAGTATATCAGCGGAAATCGACAATACTAATAAACGGATGTTTTAATTTTAAAGTGGTGTAAAAATCATTTTTGTGCAGTAAATATGGCCCGAAGTTATTGAGGAAAGACTTTAACTATCGATTAAATATTAATAAAAATCTAATTAAAATTTTGTGAACTTCCTGTCAGAAATAGTCCATCTACTACCCAAAAATTATCTACCTGCCAAACTCGGTAGCCCTTGGTCAAACGGTCTTCCTTGGAGAGCGTTTTGAACGATTTTTGAATCATGCATGTCATCTCACGCATCATCTATATAAAAATGACCAGTGGTCAATTAACATCTCAAGTGTTCTATGGGATCTTAGCTGAATCAATACGACAACACATTCCCAGAACAAAAGGATAATCTAATTGTACGGTACAGAATGTTACCATGATGAAGGGTTAATATAGCTAACTCCTCTTTAAAATCGTTGTAACTAGGATTTTTATAATCAATTGAGACTTACGAAAAACGGTAGAAAGAACTCCAAGAAAGGTTGGACACGGTGATTAGATTTATTTTGCAGTAACTCTTATAATGTTTCATTCCCACTTAGCTTAACATGTCTAGCCAAGACCATGGGTTAAACCTCGGGATAAAGGGAAAATGTGGCGTCTTCTGCGGTCAAAGCGATATTGCAGCATCTAAGTAGGAGCTCATGTAGAATTCTGTCTTAGCTCCAATATATGGGAGAAGATTACATTCTAGGAGATCTTTCAGAAGAAATTGGCCCGTATTTTTGTTTCACTTGGATAAAAACCTTCATCAGCCGGTCTGATTGTAGCGAGCAATTCGGTGTTATAGAGCACATTTGTCTAATTGTTTAAGAAGAGACTACTAACAACTTGTGATGTTAGCACAAAAACGCTCGATGAGAGCACAGTCAGATGAGAAAACCTTCTTTCTTCGATCCATGTTCCTCAGCAATGTCATGCCTTAACCTTCTCGGCGATTGGTGGGCACTTTCTCTTGTGATTCATGGAGAACGGACATTCAGTTCAGAAATATTTTTATGTTTATCTATATTTCTTCATTTTTTTCCTTCTGGCGCAACTTTAGAACTTTTCAAGACAGAATTTGAGTTTTCTTTCATTTTCTTTCATTTACGCAAACATTTTAATATATAATATCATTTAAACCTAGTTATCCATTTTTAAATAAGCAATGAAATCCTTACATTTAAAAAACAGAGAATAGCGATTAAAAAAACGAGAATAGCAGTTTTTCATTATTAACTGGACCTTATAATGGTTATGAAATATGAAAATCATTCGTTTTAAAAGTTGTCCGTAATTCATTTATTTCAAGCATAACAATAGAATGCCACATACAAATAAAAACATTGCTCTCCTTTGAATGCCTTACACATTAATGTATGGCTTATAATTGTAATCTGTAATCTGACCGTAATATTAAATTTGTGACGATAACAGTGATGTTACGGGATGATATTTTCATAAATTGAGAATCATGATTGAGAAATAGGAAAGTGCTTCTTATTTTTTCAGTTCATTTAAAGGTAATATATGAGGTCCAGTTTTACTGCCTTTTCGATAAACTATTCTTGTCTCCCTCATTACCAATAAAACTACCATTCACACATGAGGTGATACAGAGCGCAGCCACATGTCCCTGTAACCGTTACAGTTACCGTACCAGTTGGATGGACATGAGACCATCAGGTGAAACAATAGAACACGGGAGTAGATGTATCTCGGTTTTAATTAGAGAAAACAAATTACTATAATTAAACGTTTATAAAGATACCCCTGATTTTTTGGGGATTAAAATCTAAGAAAAGTTTTCATCAAGGATATTTTTTATTCATCATAAAAACAATGAAATTTCTCATAACTCTCTTCTGATACATCACAGTCAGTTACATCAACAAGTCCATTATCATTAACCGAATCACTCTCATCGAAAATATGACATCATCCCTCAGTACCATCCATCCCATCACCCACTATACTTTTACCTTGGGAGTTGCTACAATTTTTCCTTATTTTATCAGTTTGATATTAGATATTTTAAACATATATTATAATTGTAAATTCAGATCCAATTCTGGTTAAATATGCATGAAAAAATATTATCAAACACACTTTACCTAATTGAACTACGTTTATCATTGATACATTATTAAAGTGTTGCTTGTCTACATTTATTATTGTTATATTGTAAATTATAATTATGATATATTTAAATAATATTTAAATGTTTTATAGTAACTATTTTGCTTATAATTTTACTATTTAAATTCTTTGGGGTTTTCTATATATTTATTTTATTTGAAATTTATGTTAGTAGAGATATTTTATTCTTGTAATGTTCCTTTTACAATTTTGGGAGGAGTTTTCGAAGTGTTTTTCAAAATGTTTTAAAATAAATTTTATTATTTTCAAGTTTTATTTTCTTCATCAAATTTTGTTATTTATTCACATTTCACTATTGCTTTGATTTTTATGCTACTCTTGTTGTGTTAAATTTTTAGAACTCAAAATTGTTAAAACATCTAAGTTCGTATTATGTTATTTTAATATTATCAGTTTTCCAAATTATGCTATTCAAATTCTTAGGATTTTTGTGCTTTCAGTAATAAAGTTTCACGCATACCCATCCAACCGACAGGCAGCCGTTCTGGCACCAAGTTCGGGGGTGTGCGTGGTGATAAAATAAAGTACCATACAGGTTGTTGCTTATGTCGCCCGTTTCAAAGGCTTCTACAATAGCTTCTTTCTCCACGCCTTTCCACGACTTCTTCACCCACCTGCAAACTTCACTAATTGTTGGCTTCCTAACAAGACACGGTGGCCTAGTTAGGAAGTTATTGGTAAGGTGTCAGCCATGGTTACAGGTTCGAACCCCGATTCCACTGAAGATCCGTCGTGTATTTGGTCTGTTTCTCGTTTAATCATACATAGGGATCAAATTTCCGCCAGTTGATCTGGTGCGGAAGTTTGCAGAGGGTGGTGCTAGCTCAGGTGCCGTCCTCGTCGTCTGACCGTGGACGAGGTCTGTCCCGAAATAGCCCTCGTGTTGCTCCAAAAACGGGACATGAATATAACTAAACTAAACCAAATTGCTTCTTGACTTTCCTGGTGAATTTTAAGTTGGAGTCCATATCCCGCATCTGTTTGCTCCATTCTTTTCTCAATAGTAGCCTGAAGGGTTTTTTGGTACAAAATTTAAAGTTGGCTTGTAAGACCATTAAAAATTACTTCCAAGTGATTATTTTTTATTTTTTGCCAACTTCTCAGAAATTACTGCTACATGGATTTTTTGTAACTTTTTGCCAGCTTCTCAGTAATTTCTGCTAAATTATTTTTTTTATTTTTTCCAACTCTTCAGAAATTACTGCCAAATAGTTTTTTTTTTTTAATTTTTTTGCCAACTTCTCAGAAATTACTGCTAAATAGTTTTTTTCAATTTTTTCAAACTTCTCAAAAATTACGGGCAAATGGATTTTTTTGCCAACTTCTTTTCTTTCTGTTAAGTGTGCCCTGAATTGATAAAAGGCCAGCATCAATGGCGTTGCAATTTAAGAAGATTTTACTTTCGAGGAATTTAGTAATTTCCTAAAATCTATAATGCTATCCATGTATAAGAAGTTCCCCCCAAGTATTTTTGGAACCCAATTCTTGCCTTTTACACGATAAAATACGGTAGTTTCACTCAGGGTGTATAATCGCACAGTATAAATACTAGACTCACACAGAGGAAAATTTCCAACTGAAAACTTTGAAGACGTTGAGGCATCATGTACGTTCACTTAGACAAATCCCTAATAATAATTAGATCAGAAAATTGCGTGTTCAAATCACGTCCGGGTCACCAAAATAGAATATGAGGCGGTGAAGTTTACCGATGTAGCGGCTAAAGGTTAAATTCGTGAAAGGAAATGATTAATCACAGGCAGAGCGATGGACACGCACAATATCTACTATGAACACCGTACTTCAAACTATCATTGCGTATATACTCTCTTACTTCTGAAGGGCTATTTCATGGTGACACAGTACAGACAACACTGATAGATTGAGATGATAATATAAATATGCATGCAATTATAGCTTACGTCATAGCTGGCGATGATGCTACAACATAATCCCTAATTAGTAATTTGTTAATTAGTTTTCACTGCTTTACGTTTCACTTATTTTTCTGATATGTTTTTGTATTTATACTCATCTTTATATACCAAATATAGGTGCGTTCGAAAAAGTGATTTCTGTATTCGGAGGAATCGATATTGTAATAAATAATGCTGGAATTGCCGACGAGAAAAATTGGAGAAGAACGATTGATGTAAACTTTGTAAGTACATTCTTGAATTCAAGGAAAAAATAAATGATATTAAAATTAATTCTTTCATATATGATGCCATTATAGTCATGCTTTTCGAATGACTTCTTCATTTTAAGTTTCAGACAAGTTAAACGAATTTATTTCGCTGCATTAATGGCGGCTTTGAAATTATATTCAGGCCGCTGGTGCTTGGTACTGTAATCTCAGATCGGTTTCGAAATGTTGTGTTCGAGAACTTATTCATTCGAAGATTTATCGCGAATGGGCGACGGGTAAACATTAAATCTTCCATCGTAGATAAAAAGTCCACATATTGGTATGCCTTGGAAGTTTGAAGAGTGAGTTTCTGACTCGGGTGTAGTCCTTGTCAGCTGACCAGGTTTAAAAATTTGAGGTTGAACTGAAAATAGCTTTCGAATAGCTTCGAGACGGACGTTTATCGGGCAATTCAAATGAAATCTAGAAATTGCATATTAGGAAGAGTTAAGAGGAATGTATTTTGTAATTTCAAATCATAGTTTAGTCTCTAGGATGACATCGTTATTGGCATTTCACTTACCGAATTTAAACCCCACATAAATATGTAGACGTTTGACTTAAGAGGTGAAAAACGATGGAAAATGTTCCTCCTAATTTCAAATCATAATTCACAACACCAAACTTCTCTCCTATCTGGTGATGTACAATTTGCCAAGAAAGCATACGTAGGATGTATAATGGATATACAGGGTATCCATAGTTAAAATTCATCTATCCAGAGCTGACTACAGCCGTAACCATACATCAGAAAAGCGTGAAACTTCGTGGAAGACTTACTGAAGGGATGGGAAAACAATCAAAGAATAAAAGAAAAATTGGTTTCCAATATTGCCACCAGAGGGCTTATTACAGTGGAGAATGTAGTTTATAGGTTTTAAAGAAGCTAATGCATCATGTCGAAAACAATTGCCTGTGCACTACATGTTCATAGGGTAATCTGGTGGCCAGATTTGAAACTAATTTGTTTGCTATCATTTAATGTTTTCCTTTCCCATTATTAAGTCATCCACACAATTTTGCAATTTCATGTGTATGTTCAGACTGTAGGCAGGTCTAAATAGAAGACATTTAATTATTGACACCATTTCATAGGAAAAAAGTAATTTTAATAATGGACAGCTTTTGTTCTTAGATAAAAAAAAATCCTTTTAGGTATATTGCGTGAGATAGTGACCTAAAGGGTAAGTTAATTGAAACACAGCCTAAGTCGCAGCGTCACTCTTCAACCGGCAGTTCTGCTCTTTTTCTTTTCACAGACCTGGTTTAATCCAGCCAGTTCAGTAAGATGCATACACTAACAAAAATGCCAAGTGTGGACATATCATTAACTCGGAAACAGAGGAACTACATTAAGCATCTTAGAATGCGGCATGATATTGAAGCATCTTGGAATGCAGCATCATAATAAAGCATCTTTTTAAATTATTCAACAGCTAATTATAGAAATCGACTTTGTTCAATGTCCCAATATTTTCTGAAAATCTTCGCAATCAAGATTATATGGATATTAGTGCAAATCTTAAACTGGGCGAAAATTAACCGAAAATCTTTCTTTTCACAGTCATCCACCATCCGAGTTAACTTGATTTATCGCTGCCTATAATTCTATATAAATAGTTAAACTATTAAGAAGTGGAAACCATCATTTTTGAGATGATTGACTATGCCCAGTGTCGTAGCTGAAGGGGATCTAAGGGACTGTCCGCCCCGGGGGGAGGGCATTTTGAAAGGGGTGGCTTAATCAGACATGTAGGAAAATTTTATGACTAAGAAAAGCAGCTACACTAGGTAAACCAACGTGTACATGAAAAAATGACGTAATTGAGTTGTATATTTCGCATTTCTAGTAAATTACCGATATATGAAAGAAACACTGGCGGTGGAAATGGGATTTCCCAACCTATCTGAAGACATTGAGGGCGTCGAACGACGAATTACGCAACCTATGAAATATTTTTTTCCTGGAATTTATTATTATTACTTTGTGTCTGTAACTTCCCCGGACGGAAAAAATTGCAGTTACATAACTGACTGTGCCTGAATATCCTTTTTCAGGTTGGAGTTCTGAAAGAAATTATACATGTTCTCTTATATAAACCATCTTACGAAGCTATATTTACAAACTAAAATCAATCAATGTTTAATATTAAACATCTGCACAAATTTTACACCCTGTATTTACACAGCAAATACATTAAATTATTAATAAAGTTACATCAAAAATTTTCTAGAACAAAATTGTACCCCCGAGAGTGCAGGTAGTTTGTAGTATTTTTCCTAACGTAATACCTGGAGTCGTTGAAGGATCATACTTTCAAGAAAAGAGAGAAACAACTTGAGATAGAGCTAAACAGAAACAACAAACGCTCAGTAGAGAACTATGATCATCTCTCTCTTTCTTTTAATGCGAAATGTTTAAACAAATCTCTATTTTCAACTTGTATTAACAAAAAATTACTTGTTTTAACAAACATTACTGCAATTAAATGTCTGCGTTTATCTGTATTATCAAAATTATAACTAAATATTTGCTTTTATCAGTGACAACAAAATTAAACGTGTCGATATTATCAAAATGATTCAACTGATTTAATGGTGCCAAACTCGCCAACACACTGAAACCATTCAAACGGCCACTATCTTTAAAGGAAATAAAAGAATTCTTACATAAATACCGTTTTTTACGGCTACAAGGAATATTTGTGCCAAATCTGAAGAAAATCGAAGAACGCGTTGTATCGTGACTGCTTCACAAACGAATTTTCAAACAGACGAAATGCCGAACGGTCGTGTGGCTAATTGCTCTCAAATTCAACACCAGATGGCTCTTCTCGTATTGAATGAAATCAAAATAAATTAATTGGCTGGTTGATTATCCTTTTGCAAAAACATTAACATATTTTATTGTAATCACGAAGAAAATAATTGTACAGAATTTCAAAACACCCTCGCATCAGTTAATAAGTGGAGAATTGACTACAAAATCCGATCTTTCAAGCATGAAATTTACAAAAGTCAACCGTTTGTTTAATAGAACCCAAGCCCTGAAGAAGGTTTAATTTCTAGTATTTATATTGTGGCACTATGTGAATTTACCTCCTGAAACTTGCTTGTTTCTTTGGACGATGAGGAGGCAGAGGTAAACAGTCTTTCGCCCTTCATTCATTTCGATTGCTGTTCTTATTCCTCTGCTGTATCGGACACTAATCCCATCTTAGAGCCTTTAGCGCTTCGTAATATTGACGTTTTCATAAATCATCCGTATCTAATGACAATAAGTAGAACTGCGATATACCAGCCCAGATATAAAGGTCCAAGCTTTAACTTAAAGAAAAATTATTGTGAATGTTTAGTCGAAGTTTTTGAAAGTTTAAAATTTTATATAGAAAGTTCTGCAATATTAAAAGTGGTATATCTTTTTTTACAAATTTTGGAAACTTAATTCCTAATTATTAAAAAGTGGTGTCTCATTTTGTCATTTCCTCTCTTGCGTTTTTCTCTTCTATTTCCTCTGTAGCTGTGCTTTTCCTTCACTTTCATGATGTTTTGATAGACTCGCCGTGAGAATAGAGAAGGAAAACATTCAGCAGTGAAACAATTTGTTAAGTATGTGTTAAGTCGCGTGTAAAAATTGATTTTTGATGATAAGGTTCTATTGATAAATCGTGAAAACATCGTCCGAGCAAGAAAAAGCAGCGTTTGTATAACTACATATTTTAAATGTCAATTTTTAAAGAAATATCTCTTTAGAGGAGAAGAAAAGTATTTTGGTGCATGAAACGCACAGCCAATGTTGCCATTATCTGTTTCTGTTTTGATTGGTTTCTAAGCAAATGCAAATCTTTTCTATTTTAGTACATTTTTTATTAATATTGATAGTCCGAACCATATCCATGGATATTTCATCAAAAAATCGCTATTAATCACATCGCATACGAATCGTATACCATTTCAAATTTTTCAGACATTTATAGACATTCATGTAATGCTTTTGCATCTCAGAAGATACAGTTGAGCGCCTTTCATCTTAAGCGGTCTTCGTCTTAGTTTACGTCTGTCAAGGGACTGACGTAAAACGATCTATAAACGAGAAGACGTGTAATCTAAATATTAATAAACAGCTTTGATTATAACAACTTTAATGCTACTTATGCCAATCCATCTAAAAATAACATATTTTAAAGTTTTTTATACAGTACTAGTCTGTTACTTCATAGTAAGGAAACAATAAATACATTTTAAAACTAAACATTTCTGCTAAGTTGCGAAAATTTATACCTTTCTTGCATTTCTTGAATACAAATTATACATTTCTTAATTTATACGATTTTTTACACGCATGCAGGCATTTATTTGGAAATGGCATGTAGAAAAATGATAGTAACTCCCTGCTTTCTATGAAAGAGTTTCTAATTAAATAGAGCCGAGAAATAATGATTTAGGCAGAAATGTTGCGAATTTCAGAAAGTTGGAAAACGGCGTAAAACAGAAGTTTTATGTTGTATGAACTAATTTTTTTAATGATTACGATGGTTGCGAATGAATCGAGATTGTGATGGAACGATTTAAAAGCCATGGCAAAGTATAAAATCGGGAGAAAAATCGCCAAATCTCGAAAACTAATGCGATTTCAAAATAGGCATTATATTACGACTTAATGCTGCAGAATAATGAACCGAAATAAATTTCCAAAAAGCTCTGATATTTTTTGAATTATGTAAACATTATAAAAATCAGTGGATGGCAACTTGGAAAAAAATATAAAGTCGTCTGCTCATTACATCACTTGAAAGAATAAATAAACTAAGAAAGTATTTCTCTCCATTACTAGAAACCAATTCAAGTTTTGTGAATAAAGAATTGTTTAATTTTTGTGTATTTTAATTCCATGCAGAGAAGATTACACTTTTCAGAAATTGAGCATGACAAAATACAATCTTTTAAACGTGCTGGTTACAGTGGTAATGAAATTTTAGGAAAAATATATTCAGATCGATGTCTGAAATTAACCGCCTTCTCATTAAACCTGATAACTATGGCACAAAACAATGAACAGAAAGGCTGAAGATAATATCTTCAAGGACAGATATGAGCATCCAGAGGCTCCCCTGCAAGCAGAACCCTGTACCAGTCGAATAATAAGAAATATACTAAATAGCAATCACAAGTTGTGCGCAAGAAGTTAAAAGGAAAACTCCCACTTTCTAACCAGTATATTGATTCACGTTTAAATTTCGCCCGTAAATGGCTGGCATCAACTCGAATGATGTGGTGTTTTCGGACGAAAAAAAGTTTAATTTAGATGGTCGAGACGTATTTAAGTTTTACTTCTATTACCTGCGTACTTAACACGAATTTTTTTAAAATGCCAATTTCGAGAGGAATCTGACATGGTTTAACTTAAATTGTTTTAGTCGAAAACAAAATGGATTCATAGTTATATCAGGGCATGACATGCCGGCAGTTAGTTGGCTACCGGTTGCACCTCTGATTGCAACAGGAGATTGGGCATCTGAACAAGACAATGCATCTCCGATTATTTTGTGCTCTACAAAATCCTGGATGAAGTCGAACAAGGTAGAACCTTTTTAATGTCTAACTCAGAGTCCCGACCTGAATCCAATGCAAAAAACCTTTGGAGCATTGTGGATCCAGATGTTTACAAGAGTGGGCAACAGTAGAGAAACAAGTCTGATCTAAACACCACAATTAAAAATTGATGGAACAAAACTTGTCCAGACACATTTCAATCTCTGTCTGTTTCGATGAATCGATTATTAATACAAGTAACAGAAAAATGAGGTTCTCACATGACTTACTAAAGAGTAACTTATATCTACTCTATACTTTTATGCAAAAATAATTATTTGCTAAATACTCTAATTTCTTATAAAATATTACATAGCGTAATTAAACTTAAATATATTTTTTGCTGTGATCTCATCATATCACGATGTATCCTTACGTTTCGTAAAAATTTGTATTTTTTAAAAATATGATATATTTTTGCGACTTGATACTTTTTTCCACGACTGATTGAGAAACGTGTGAACGGTGCTTTCTGTATTTCAGTAAATCTCTTAACATTTATCTTTGCTGTGAAGCAGCTCATCACACAGAGGAATCGAGCTATAGTATCTAAAAGGAAAATACTAAATAGTACGTCTGTGAATTAAGTACAACTATTTATTATTATTGAATGTACACTGAACAATATACCCATGTACTTACATTATGGTTTAGGAAAAGATTTCATTTGAAAAATTCTTTAACAGTAGTGTTTAGGCTCTTCTTTGCTGTCTGTATTTATTGTGCGAAAACACATTTGTATTCTTGTTGAAACTTAGGAACTTATTGCACTAGTATTTCTATGATGAGTGGACTTCAGGTCCGAAAAAGAAATCTAAAATCTGTCCGTAAAAGTATCAAAAGTTTAAACCAAATCTACCATTCATTTTGAAGACAATACTGTTTCCAGGGACACCAGGTAACATAATTTACCTCTCGAGGAGGTACCTTCTTTTCCCCCATTTTCGTAGCCAACGGAGGGGTCCATACAGCCTATGGAGGGTGGTCCACCCCAGACGTCATTTCGAAAGGGGTTGTAAAAACAGACATTTAGGAAAACAATATTTTTGACTAAGAAAAGAAGCGATACTAGCTCAATCATCGTGTACATGAAAAAATGACATAAATGATTTGTGTATTTTGCCTTTTCCTGGTTAATTGCTGATATATGAAGGAAAAACTGGTGTTGGACGCTCGATCTCGAAACCTATCTGAAGACATTGAGGGCGACGAGCAACGAATTACGTAATTAATAAAATATTTTCCTGGAATTTATTATTATTATTATTTTGAGGTTGTAACTTGTAAAGGAAAGACGGTATATTGTAAATTCGACCCGGGAGACAAAAGATGCAGTTACGTAACTGAATATGCCTTAATATCCTTTTTCAGGTTGGAGTTGTCCATGGAATTAAACTCGGACTTGAATACATGGGAAAGGACAAAGGTGGGGCAGGTGGTCAAATTATAAACACGGCATCTCGATCAGGTTCAGTATACATCAATTTTTTTCGGGGTGTTTTTTTTCTGATGTGGATTCCTACATTAAAACATCTTCAAATTAAGCTAAACTAGTATGAAAATTCTAGAGAAATAACGAAAGGATTATAAACATAAATAAGTCGTTTCTAGCTTACACGTGATGCACGTCGAATAGACCACTCAAGAATAATCTTGGAATACATTGCGTTCCTTGCAGAACGAATGTCGTGTCCCCGTAACGAAGCGTAGTACAGACTGCGTTTAGAACATAAATTACAGATTGAGTTTATGGATTTTTACTTCAGCATAGATCACGATACAAATTAATTAAAAGACAAACAACATAGAACAAAGAACATCATGAGAGCAAACGAAAAGAATTTTCAATTTGAGCGTAGGTCAGGAAATAATAATTAGAAAGTAGGTCAAAGGACAAATTAATGAACATTAATTCGTACTTTGCAGAGGAAATTAATAAACATTGAGCAGAACGTAGGTTGCAGAGTGAAATAATAAGCATCAATTAGAACATATGTTAAGGAATGAGAACGTATGTCATAGAACCACCACTGATATTCGAAGGCATCTTGTTCTTTTCTATTCAGAAAATATTTGAAGAAGATTTCAACCTGAAAATTCAACTTCAGTGTTTATTTATCAAAGTAAGTAGCAATTTCTTCATGGAAAGAAAACGGAAACTTCAATTAAAAACTATTCAAATAAAAATTACAATAACAAGAACCTTCAATGTATTCTTTATGATCCATCCTAGATTTCCGTAGTATAGCTTCCAACTGGATCATTAATAAACAAAATCATTAAAAAGAAGGGATGTAAGCCCGAACATAAGTTAGAGAACTCATTAATTAGGTAGAGAGCAAATGAATTCATCTTGTAATTATTTCAAATTCTGAGCAATTTTTATTAATATATTGTTTTCTGTATTCTTTAATTATTAATTTAACACTGCAGAAGACACATCTAATAAAAGCATGGTACCTTTTAAACTGTGAAAACACTCACGATTAAATACCTTTAGTTTAGATAATAATGCCTCGTTTTGAGGACAATTTTGCGACGGACCTTGTAATTTTTAACTCATGATCCACTGTTCTATTAACATGAATGAAGCAGTTAGATTGTTGGATATTACTTTCCTTATTATTGTTTGAAATTACACGAAGGTTATTTGAAGAATGATCTTGTAATTTTGAAATCATCGTCCTCTAAAGAATTTAACTAAAAAGAGAAGAGTAAGTAGGTGAGAAATGAATTTGTTTTCTTCGTGCCAGAAGAGTGTCTTTTGTAAATCTGTAACAAACGTAGAGATATGTGTCTTTCACCTTGAATAAACGAGAATCAACCAACAGTACGTGTATCCACTCTCTTGTCAAATTTATTATTCACGTAGTAAATGCCGATATAAATATGTTCAAAAAGTCAAATTATGTCCTGTGCCGCATTTTTGTTTATTTTTTGATTCATGGTAAAAATAAAAAGGAATCTACGAAGTTGAAGAGCTAGAATTTTTAAATAACGTTAATACACATTTGTAGATTTCTTTTCGAAACAGAATTAAATGTTTGCCCACCTGGACATAAAACGGTTCTTTTTTCCCATCTGAAAAGTGGTTACTTTTAATAGTTGAGCTTGTTCTTAACTGCCATCAGTGTCAAATGCAATGATAAAACCCTAGGAATATATGGGATATCAAAAGTAATAATGCAAATTAAAACACACATTAATTTTTTCAACGTAAATCGTTCTGGCAATGGTCGTTATAAAGTTAGTGGTATGGAAAAGGTTTTTTAAATAACTGTGTATTATATGGCTATATTTCAATTACAAATGTCTATTATTTTCTCAATATTTCGGATTTCATTCCGTATACATAATTTTTTATTTCATTTTTAATTTTACGATTTCAAACTGATTTCCCCCTTTCTTAGTAAAAGAAAATATTTTAAAGGAACACAGTATGGAACACAATATCATAATGGAAGTAAAAAATACTCGGCATAGTGAGTGTGTACATTATAGTTGTTTTTATGAAACAATATTAATTTGGTAGTAAATGAAGTTTATTAAAGAAAAAAACAATAACAAAAAATGTCATCTCTTTATAGGTATAAATCCTATGGCTGTATCACATCCTATCTATTGCGCAACGAAGAGCGCAGTTGTGGGATTAGCAAGGAGTTATGGGGTACGTCATTTTTCCTTACGTTTTCATCTTTCGTATATTAGGTAGTGCACTTACCCCGACATCATGCAGAGTTATCTGTATCTAATTCTAACCACTATACTATTCAATATTACTATTCAAAGATATAAGTTTAAAAAATATAAATTTGTGTAGAACCCCTCATCTTTTAGCTTCTCTTAGATAGGAGCTAAAATTCTGCTCGTTGTAATGCCGATATTTTTCTAAATACCAATGATATTGAACTGAATTTTTTATATAAGTTGCCATATATATCTGGCTTTAAAGTTGTGAAAGAATATTTACGCTATGGTTTGCGCATGCGCAGTAAGACATTATTTACTAAAAATGCTCATATTTCCTTTAATATTCAAAAAAGTGTTTCCAAATTTCCATAAAATGCTTCTCTAACATATTGTCATTTTTTCTGTAAGTTTCGTGTAATATAACAGAAAAATCTGCATGTTAAAAGCAAAAAACAGGCTGGAAAATTTGGGATTTTTTAAGAATACCTCTATATCTTCCCAAATATTTGTGTTGAGTTTACGAAAATTACTGTAAATATTATGAATATTAAACATAACCATTTCTGTAAGTTTCATCTTGTCATCAATATTCTGTAAAGTGGGGTGGGGCAAAAAGTTTTTGTCTTCATCAGTTTGTAGACGGTCCCCTAATTGCCCTCAGGACCGAATCTTCAATGTACAATGTGAGTTATAGTGTATTCTTCACATGGTTGAAGTATAGAGGCAGTCATTTAAATATTTCCGGAGAAATTCTAAAAAATGTGAAAATCTGAAAGTGTCCGGATACTTTTGGGCATATAGTGTATGTATCGCGCCCTTTGATCCAGTAAATTGTAGCTTTCTATCATCTGTCTATTTCAGTTGACACTGAATATTTGGAGGAAGTTATCCAATTCGGAACAAGCTTCAAAAACACATTTTGATATACAGGGTCTCCATAAATTATTGTCGGGATTTCCTTACCTCGTAACTTTTGATTAAAGAACATGACGGTGAAGACTATTACATATTCATAAAATACAGCTTAAAAACTTTTGCAAAATTATTTCCACATGACAGCCTTTCGGGGCATGTAACGTGTAGACAGTTGGCTGGAAATCGAGTTTAGTCTCGACGTGTTATGAGCTACGAAAGGCTGACACAACATTTGTACTAAGGTTTCTTGAAAGCTCCCACCTCTTAGAAGTTTTGCTGCTCTTCTTTCGTCCAAGATACCAGCATTTTATCTGATATCTTGGTATTTTAAATACTTAACTTTTCTTACACAATGAGTGCAGGTATTTTCCTATATCCATCGAAACTGAACTCAATTTTCAGCTAAGTGTCTACATGCAACGAAAGGCTACCATGTGGTCGTTGGTGTTATTAAAAATTATTTGAGTTGTAATTTCAGAATATATAATAATATCCATTGTCGTATTCTTCAATCAAAAGCTCTTATGTCGGGAAACACCGACAATAATTTATGGACACTCTGTATAGTTGTTCACGTACAACAGAAAAAATTATAATACTTCATTTTTCGAAAATTTATTGAGTAATGGATTGAAATTTGTTCCGTACTGCATACCCAATAAGTACATTTAGGCGCAATTAGCAATAGTGAACCAGAAATCCACAAAATGAATTTTAATTTCCTTACATCACAACTGTGTCGAATTCGTAAAAATAATTTTCCAGTTTAAGTTTTCGACTATTGAGATTTATAATGCATTTTATTAGAAAGAATATCACTTCAAGCAGACTGGTGTGCTGGTAAAAGCGATCTGTCCGACCTATACTGACACAGAATCAATGCGGACTCACTCACGACAAGGAGCTGATGAAGAAGAGAGTAAAGGAAGAGTTTCGAGTGAAGCGCAGAAGATCCTCAAGTAAAAAGAATTTTATTGCTGATGTTTTATCTTTGATATCTTATGGAATAGCTATGATAGAAAAACTTCCTAAATAATATCACAGGCCTTGCCAAGTGTCCCTTATAAATTATTTAAATTTCAGAATTTCATTTTGATTAAATTAGTTTCTGCTTGACAAATGAAACAAATCTAGAGAATTCTCTTCAAGAATTTTTTGCGTACTTCAATACCAGAATGTTACATCTAAAGTAGGAAGGTGCTTTTGTATTATATAGCCGAACATGCACGATTTGTTCGTCCATAAAAAGTAGGCTCAGATTATCCAAAAGTTTCTTTTCTACTGAAGATATATCTCTGTTTTTTTTCTCTTTATTTCCTGGTTTGAGTCATTTCCAGTGATAGATTCGAAATTGTTATCCATGATAAAAGAGTTTTAATCCATTTTAAAATTCGAGGCATTCTTTTTAATGATGCCAAATGATTGCCGTGCAATTTTCTCCAGATATTCATAGTATTTTTCAAAAATCAACTTTTAATCACAGTCACATCAAGATACATACAGTAAATATATTAAATCTGTTCACTTTGAATAATGCGTTTGAATAACCACAATAACTAACATTGTATGTAATATTCTTCTTCGGCATTAGCAGCAATGCGGAAGCAGGTAAAAAATATAGCTAAAATTGCATTTGTTACAGTTAAAGCGTGGAATCCGTTATTTCATAGAATAGCTAGGTATTTCATGAATTACTTAGCTGAAAACATAGTTATTATATGAAATAACTGAATTATACGCTTTAACGGTAACACATATAATACATGGTGGCCATTAAATAACTTTCCATATTTGGAGGCATCTGTAGCTAAACCAAATGAACGGAATGAAACCAAATTTCATATACAGACTGGCAGGGCCGGCCCAAACAAAAGCGGGGCCTGGTTCAGGCTGATTTGCGGGGCCTTGTAAAAAAATGCATGAAAAAAATTATTATTTATTGCATTTTGGTAATTATTAAATTGCCCAGATTGGAAAAGGAAGTAATCAATAAATGAATATAATTTATGCATAAGGAATATAAGAAATATAATTTTAAAAATAATTTTTGATATTTAAAATAATTTTTAAATTTAATATGACCAACGTGAAAACTTTAATGCTAAAATCGTTAAAAACATTATCCTACACGAAATCAATAATGAAGTTAATTTAATAATAGTTATTAATTAGTCAAAAATAATTATGAAAAGGCAAAAATCTAACCCTCCAGAAGTTCCGCGTATGGTACTTGTATCGTGCAGCGTATTATATATTTATATCGTGTTATTTTACAAAAATGAATGCAACTTATATTTATGTAATCTGTATTTAATAGCTCCATACTTAATAAAGATTATATAAATAAAAATCGCACTTAAATTTTTAAAAGAACGATATAAGCAAGTAATACGATGCACAAAACAAGTATCTCCTACAATACGCATGACTGCTGGAAGGTTAAATAATCCAAATATGCAGTACTTATTAATGTAGTGTTATACTAGACAAATAATAGTTCGAATTATATTGGATTTCGATTAAACATGCACTTTTCTAGCTTTTATGGAGCGAAATTCATCAATTAATCCATCGAATTAATTTTATCAGAAGTATATTTTTCGATGCTAAGAAATGCAAAATCACTCAGGCCTCTCCCATGGTTTCTCTGAAAAATGACAATACTAATATCAGTTTATTGAATGAGCATTTACAGCTAGCAACAGACTCTGAAATTGTTAAAAGTATCTGAAGTGCATTTCTCATATTTGGGGAAAACATCCTCACCTTAAGAAAATATAAATATTAAACCTCTATAGAAATTTTTGAACAAAAGAAATGTTAAATATTTTTACACTTTTCGATTCATGTATGAAAGCACACAATTTTTTGTGTGTTTCCATTATTGTAGTATGAGGACAGAAACATACTAAATACTCAATACTAAATACGAATTACTGTAAATATATTTCAGAGAGAGAGAAAAGAATAAACTCAGATAAACTTGTAAGCAACTTTAAATAATGCAGAGGTTGCTCAGTCATTGTGACTGAAGAGGATTCGATTATTTGATGCAAGTGCTAATTAAATCATTTGACAGTCACATTTTGAAACAGCTACTTGAATTTGATAATTGAATTCAAGCATTACTTTTTAAATAAAAAAATTCTTCAAAAAATTTTTGAGAACACATGTTGTAAAAATGTGTGCTGTCTACCTGCTTCTGTGAGGAAATATTAAAAACTGTTGAGTTTTAAAACTTTCTGTGTTAAAATTAAAAATATAAAATGAGAAAATAGGTTCAATTAGAGTTTTAAAAAAGAAAGTTCTAGAAACTTTAAATAGCTTTTAACCATGCAGTCAATAATGAAAGAGGAAGTCCCCTCCGCCTTTTCAATTTTTCTGTCGATTTACAATTACAGTATTGAAATAAAATTCCATACCGTATGAATGAGATTTTCTTTTAACTTAGATTATGAAATGAATTCTTAAAGGTTGAGTTCATTATTTTTTCACATTTAATGACAAATAGACCAAGAAGATAAAACTGGAAAAAAAGATAATCACCTGATAGCAAACTTATCCACAATTCTGCACAACCTACTGTCAGTTTCGGTTTTAGGATATTTAAATTGAACCAATTTTCAAAATTCTTTGTATATTTTAAAACTTCTCCAAATGATTTTGTATGTAGTTTGTTAAATAATAAAAAGATTCCAAATAAGTAACATTTCATAATAAAAACTGCACAATGTAAAAGAATAGAAAACACCAATTGTCATTTGTCAGTAAAAAAATCTTTTACCTGAAATGTATTCAATAATAACAAATAGAAAAATTTTGTACTACAAAAACTAAAGGAGAAACTAATTTGTTTTTTAAATTGATAACCTATTATAATATTAAAATTTTCTTTCTGGAAATATAAAAAGAAATGTTGTTTAATGAACAACTATAAAAAAAGAGATAAAAAATAACATACCTCAAATTTGTCTACAAGAACAAAAGCAGAATATTTTATTTTGCTGTGTGGCTGATATTCTGAAGGCGAACAAACTATTCAACTGCAAATTAAGCTTCCGAGAAGACTCATTGTGTTGCCCGTAGTGTTTCACACATCCAAATAATATTCCAGATTCAATATTTCAGATTCACTGCTATTGATTAAACTCTGAGGGATAGATGTAACAGACTACCTACGATAAATTTAGAGATGATGGAAAACCACATTTAACAAGAAAAGAGAGAAATCCCTGTGATATATGTCTCATCATCACTTAGCAGTTCTACTGAGCACAAGAGAAAAGTAAGTGCTTAACATAGAGCTAGATAAGGAGAAGATGAGGAGGGGCATCACAAAGTGCGTGGCCGCGATGGATTGATAGTGGGATGGATAGATTTAACAGAATAACTTTTAGCAAGTACCTACGATGAATTCATAGATTATGGAAAACCACACTTTTTACGAGAAACCGCTTGACATATGTGGTTCATCATCGTTTAGCAATCCTGCTGGACACAAGGATAACAGATGTGCTCAATTTAGAACTAGATAAGTCGAAGATAAATCATTCATGGAGGTGTCTCTTTAAGCTGCCCTGGGAAAGACTATCTACTGGTCATTAGGGGAACAGATGTGGATCCCGACAGGTCCCTGAAGCAATTGCCTCAGGAACAAGGAATGTATTGAATGTTATCACCTGAAACCTACTTAAGCCATTTCCCGAAGACGTCAGAACTTATAACTTGCAGTCTCCTTTTCCTGCAATATTTTACATGTATGTTCGGATAAAAACAAACAAGTCACAAAAAAGACATTTATATTTTGAAAAATCCCTCAGCGGCGCGAGGCCTTTCAGAAGCGCGGGGCCTTGTGCGGTCGCACCGTTCGTACCCCCCTCCGGCCGGCCCTGCAGACTGGGAGATATGGGATGATGATTTCCGCAAAAAAGTAACATAGTACCAAAAGTCGCCGATAGGAGAGATTTTCGCGCTACTGTCACATACATACGCACTATGAAATTTGCACAATCGAGGTAGAGTATGCAAATTTAATACGTGATTTTCGAGCTGTTGGATTACTTTACGAGTAAAGTGCGCTCAGTTAAGGTAGAACGCATTTTAAGCACAAATCAAGAGTCAATGAAAGAAATGCTGACTGAACGCTAGCTCTCCTTAGGTTAAAAGGGAATTAGTGGCACTGCTGTCACCTGAGCTCAAGGCAAGTTGCATAATCTACCTCGATTGAGCAAATTTCATAGTGCATACGTGAGAGTAGTGCCGAACTTTCTCCTAATGGCGACTTCTGGTACTACTTTTTTCTTTCGGAAATCATCTCCACATGTCTTCCGCAGTCTGTATATGAAATTTGGTTTCATTCCGTTCATTAGTTTTAGATGCAGATGCCTCCAAACAGGGAAAGTTATTTAATGATTACCCTGTATTTTCATTCACCGTGAATGCACGCACGTCAAAACAGCTTTTTTAAATATGGCACTTTTTGTTAAGTTTGAGAGCGTGGTGGCGTTTCATAGTGACTGCGTATTTAGAATATAAACCTCTTCCTTCAGACGAATTTGCCTACTAACTTTAGAAAATCTTTTACATATCTGCATGTTCGAATATTCCGCAAATACTTTTGTGTTACATGAATATTTTTCGAATACTAGGTTGGAAGTTTTACCGATATTTGCACATAATATCTTTTGTTTACCGAATTTGCATTGGCCTTTCTTTTTCAAGAATTTTGGTGTTAGGAATTTTACACTCGATTAATTCCTTTATATAGTTAGAAAGCATTCACCCAAATATTCCTTTGATTTAAATGCAGTGGAATCTCGGGAATCTGAACTCCAGGAATCCGAAATTTCGGACAATCCGAACATCCTTTTTAAATTTTTTGAAAAATTTTATTAGAAACTGAAGGAAAATAACAATTAGAAATCAGAAAAACCTGATGCTTATTCCTCACTTAAAAGAAGCATTTGAATTGGTGTTTAAGAATGAATACAGCAACGTAATGATCAGAAACAAAATCGTTTATCTTCTTCTGACGTAAGAAACTAAACCTGCTTGACGATGCGAATCGCAAATATTTCTTTTCAGTGCTCTCTCACCGAGTACCTAAAGTCATTTACTCTACTGTATTTGGTATAGCAAGAGTATTTTACCTAATTTTCCGGATAATCCGAATTCACCGGAATCCTAACAGATGTCAACCCCAATTAGTTCGTATTCTCCAGGTTCTACTGATCAACTCTTTTATCTTCCCTTCTTTACCCCCGGTTATTATACTCTTACTATTAGAAGACGCGACCTCAGATCACATGCTCTTTTTCACCTACAACCTACTTATCTTCAAATTTTATTATCAGATACATAAATAGATTTATTTTTGCACATAATAACTTATTTTCACAATTTCTAGAAGTGTCTCTCATAGTGCGTGCAAATTGTTCGCATCGAAAAGATTGTACTTTTTAGAGGCGACCTTAAAGCTGAAGCAAAAAAACAGCAGCTATTGTTGAGCCCAATTTTGACAATCACTCGAAATGTTTGAATGAAATTCACTCCACCTGTTAAACTCATTTTGTATTATGCAGGAGCTGCGGTGATAAGAGAGATAGCAATTGTGATATCTGGTCTTTGGCGGTGAGAGACTAAAGCCGAAACTTCGTTATTCTCAACTCCTCGAAGAGAAGGAAAGCAAAATGTACCCGAGAGATCGAAACTGGAGGTTTAAATGATGAATGTTCCTTTGTGTCTGTCTACTGTGTACTTTTGATCATATAGTACACTGGTGCCGAACCTTTATTAGAAGTGGGTCGAATGTTGCTCTTTTTATTTTTTTTAGTTTTGTCACTTGGAAATGGGGGAAGGGTGTGGATAAAGGGTGCCATTACTTTGGAAACGCAGAAAATTTGTTGTCAGACAAATTTGACATTTAATATTTTTTTGTTTTACTTACAAATCCTCTAAAACGGCCGATTAGTTCAACATAACGAGATGGTACATCGGCGTTCTACGATGCAACGAATATGCGCGCGAAGTTTATGATCGACTGTGATGAGTCATACACAGGTGCAGTAATACGGTAGAAAATCAGTTAAAAAGGGCCCACTTGAAAATATTTTTTTATAATTTCAACATGAAATATTTATACTTTAATTATTTTAAGATTTTCGATTGCCTGTTCTCTCTTTTATGATATGAAAATCAACGCGTCGGTCATTTGAAAAGTCTTCGTGGGTCTGTGTCTGAAACGCAGATCATAGGTTCCTCTCCAATGATATAGAATATGTTTCTAAGAGGCTCAAAATCCTCGAGTGAATAAAGGAGATTTAAATATTTTCCACTTACGTACACTGAATGGTACAAGATGCATTTATCTCAATAAATAATTCAAAATAAAAACAATAATTTACAATTTTTAGTTTGGACTTCGAAATAATCAAATAAATTCTAATTATAGACGATATTTTAACAATAACTTAATAGGAGATTCAAGGGACCAGAGAAAAAAATCGAATTTGTGATGAATTTGAATTAGCGAAGTTCCACGTTATTTGCCATGCTCATACAGAAATGATATGATGTAATATCTGTATGACAGACGGAGACAAAACTCTGTTTTAATAGACTTTAGAAAAACGGAAGAGAATACTTTGTCTTTCATACCCTTCATTTTTTTCCAGACCTGAAGAAGTGGCTCAAGCTTTGATTCAACTTCTAGAAGATGGCAAAAATGGTTCCGTGCTCCTCGTTGAACCCGATGGTGTGAAATATGCATAACAAATAAAATTATTTTACAATATTTATAAAAAGTATTATTTCTTTCTTCAACTTTTCTAGATATCTAACATTGGTTCATTTTTTTCAACCCTTATTTTGATATCTTTATCCACAAATAGAATACATTCAGAATAAAGGCATAGGGATGGAAGTAGGTTTTAAAAATATGTTAAAACGTAGGTGATAACATTAATTACACTTTTCCAATGAACAACTTCTTACAGAATTTTGCGAAATTGTCTCAAAAGACCATTTCAACTACACAAGAAAAATAACAAGGTTGGAATGGAGGAGCAGCCTATGGATTTTAAACAGATAAAGCGTTCCAGCTAATAATTTTGAGATTATTTTGATTTTGGTATTAAACATGCTGGATCACATGAGGTTTTATCCTGAATGGTTGGCAACTTGAGTAGAGATTTGCTGGGTCTGAACTTGGATTTCAGGAGAAGCTATCCTCATGGATGGAGGAGGCTGGTTTGCTGTTCGAATTTGATCAATTAAGAAATGTTGGACCAGGCGGTTTTGGGAGCTGGGTTCACTGTGTTTTTCTTCAGCTTGGCTTCTTATACAAATGATTTTGGTGACAGCCAGAGAAATTTGCCGTGAGTGGGCCGTTACCATGACAGTATTTTTCTGGGGTGTCGGCTAGTTTGACACGAATTTGGGTAAGATTGCCCGAACATTTAAGGCATTTTGGATTCCTTTGGCCGAATCTACTATGGTGAAAAATTTCCTGGCATTTATAACATTGCGCCGGAGTTGTTTTCCTCTACTCATTCTTTAATCGGTTAAGCCAGATTAGCCCAGTCAGCGAAGGGCTTGAAAAAAGCATTAAACCATATAGCTTTGAAAATTTGTATATATGTTCGTAAACAGCTCCTGTTGAACATACTAAAAGTTCCCGATCCTGGGGGAGAGGCTAGCGCCGCCATCTTGGATTTCATCCCCTTTTATATTTTTCTTGAATATCTCGAAAGCTATTTAATCATTTAAAGTACATGTGTTATAACAAATTAAAGAGCGTAAAATTCCCTACAAATACATGCTTTTATTGTTCTTCTAGCTTTAATAGTTTCCGGGATAATAGGTCTCAATGTTTGCCGACATCTTGGATTGTATTCCCATTTTAAGGTTTTCTTGACTAACTCAAAGTCTCAGATCCTGAATGGGAAAGTAGAGCCAAACTCTGGGTTTTCATTCCCCTTCTCTAGTTTTTTTTTAATATCTCGAAAATTATTCAATTTCCTAATTACACATGATACATCAAATTCCAAATTAAAGAGCTTGAAATTACATGTAAATATATGCTTTTAATTTTTTTCTAGCTTTGATAGTTTCCGAGATTTAAAGCGTCTCAAAGTTTCATGCCCCCTTTTTTTTAATATATCAAAAACGATTCAATTTTCAAACTACATGTAATCAGCAAATTAAAATGCGTAAAATTATCTATAAATACAAACTTTTATTTTCTTTCTAACTTTAATGGTTTCTGAGACAATGGATCTGAAAGTTTGCCGTCATCTTTGATTTTATCCCCCTTTTTCAGTTTTTCTTGAACATCTCGAAAACTATTGAATTCTCATGAAGCGCAATTATTTAAATTTATTAGCGAAATTATTTCTAGAGCAAATAATTAAATTAGAATTAATGAGTGTGAAATTCCCTACAATTAAATGCTTTTATTTTTCTTCTAGCTTTAAAAGTTTACATGATAATAGGTCTCCAACTTTTTCAACATCATGGTTTTCATCTTTTTTATTTGGTAGAGGAAATACGGGGACATTTATACACTTTTTTGGAAAGATAAAAAATGATTTTACCAACGGTAATAATTAGAACTAATACATTGAATTTATACATTTGTTAATCTAATAAAAAATTTCAGTCGAGTTATGGTCATAAAGGACATAATAATTCATCTTCATCAAAATTTTCCATTTCTAGCCACATTACTCTTATTTTTTCATCTCATTGAAATAACCTGTCAGGTTTATCATTTAAAATATTGAATTCAGGTATCAATTCAATCTTACTTACCAGTTCCGTTTTCACAAAAGCTTCGACTTCTTTCAACTCTTTCGTAAATAATCGTCGGAGTTGTGTTCTCTCCCGTTTTGAAACATCCATAGTCCTGTAACGGACGCCACTTTGTTGAAAGTTTCAATAAATACTATGGATTAAATATGAGAGGACACTTTAATTGCAGATATTTACAAAATTTGAAAACCGTGTATTTACATCAAACGACAGAACAGTAAAACCAAATTGAACTATTCCAAGCAGAGTTGAATTGTAGCTGGTATTACGTTAACAAGTGTAATTTAATCAGTTCATTTTATTCTTTTTCACAATAGGCACTTTTAAAAAACTTTGCTTAGAATACAACCACACAAACTTTATACACATCTCAATAATACTTCAAATTAGAGCACAAATAACAGTAACAATTTTAATACTATAAAATCCCACCCAAAACTTACTCTTCAAAATCAAAATAAGCTAAAAATGCTACAAATTTGTATACTTTAATGTCTAACAAGTAATTATAAAAGTATTATTTATAATTTTCAGCGATATTTCAATATTAAATTACTGATAAAAGAATTATAAATTGTAAATTGCCTTCATTGCTCACAATACATAGCAGTGATAATAATAATAATAAGTTTTTCGGGCAGTAATTATCCAAAGTCCCATTTACAACTTTTAAGATTGTTTTAATTACCAATTCATATTATGTAGCAATAAATTTATAAAAATACAACTCTATAACATTTTTGAAGGATTCATGCATATTATGTCAGATTATTCCTTATGATAAGCTATCCAAGCGAATATTAAAGATTTGATTAAATTACAACAAAACTAAAAAAGCTTGGCAAACACTAAGGAATCCATTAATTAAAACAGATTGAACAGAATTGAGAAATTACTCAAAAAACTTGATAAGGATAATAGACGAAAAGATCATAACGAAGAACTTGAAGCATTGAACACAGAAGACGGTACACTTTGGAGAAAAGCGAAAATTAGCACAGAAAAAGCGTAAGAAAGCGCAGAAAATCCCATCGCTGCTGGGAGACAATGAGTTTGCATATTCAGAAACTATCGAACTAAGTCTAGAGAAAAAATTCTTATTAAACGACCTATCTCACAACGAGACGGAAGAAGAGGTAAAAAAATCTACAGAGAATTTTTTCTCCTCCCCCCACTCAACGAAACGCATTACGCATTTTGAAATTGATGATCTCAAATGCATTCAGCCCTCAGAGGTAATCAGGATCATTAAAAAATTAAACATTAGAAAAGCATGCGGGTTTGATTGTATCACCAATAAAATACTCAGAAATCTACCATGCACAATAATTTTCGAGTTTACAGAAATCTTAAACAATATCTTTAAATTTAACTATTTCCCAAAATCATATAAGACCGTGGTAGTTGTGCCAATTCTTAAACCCGGAAAAGAGTCGCCGATCACGCTACTCAGCACACTCAGTAAACTAACTGAAAACTTCATTTTAGATAAATTAAACGAGCATCTTGCCGAAAACAAAATCCTTTGCCCGGAGCAATTTGGTTTTAGGAAATCCTTAACTACAACGCACCAACTTCTTAGAGTAGTCGAGTATATTACGAGTGGCTTTGAAGAAGGTGAATGCACTCGAGCGGTCTTCCTAGATGTACAGAAAACCTTTCTAGAGTCTGGATCCAAGGACTAATCCATAAACGTATCAAATATAAAACCCCACCCCACTTAATGTAACTCCTAAAATCATACCTCGAAGAGAGCAAATTCGCAGTTAAAATCGGTAGCAGCATTTCTGAAACCAAAATAATGCGAGCAGGTATTCCACAAGTAGGAAAAATCTCCCCGATCCTCTACTCTCATATGTTACTTTAATTCAACTTGATCCTAATCCAATCATCTGCGGCGATTTTAACGCACAACATCAAATTTGGGGTTCACCAATTAATACCACTAGAGGCAGGGAACTGGTCAGATTCGCACAGGCTGTAGGAATAGAAATACTTGCCCCCGCTTCCCCAACTAGATTTGGATATAATTCAGCAACTATCCTCGATTTAGCTTTAATTAAAGACTTTATTTTGC
>BGPR01001479.1:98816-155136 GCA_013235015.1 Araneus ventricosus | reverse complement strand
AAAATTTATATTTACTTAGTAACCAATAAAAACCCAAACAAGAAATGGCAACTTCGGTTGTGTGTTTTAAATACCAAAATTCTTTTATTCTGCTGTTAAGAGACATTTCTTTCAAAAGCTGACATTTGAAAATAACTTGTTATATACTCGCTGCTTTTCTCTTGCTCAGACAACGTTTCCGCGAGTTTTTAATGGAATCTTATCATCAAATCTGTTTTCAAACGCATCTAATTCACCACCTGTTTCATTGCTGAAACATTTACTCCTCTATTCTCCCGGCGAGTCATCAGAACATCATGAAATGAAAAGCACAGCAACAGAGGAAATAGATTAATAGAAGAAGAGGAAATGACAAAGTGAGACACCACTTTTTCATAGTTAGGAATTATGGTTAGACATTTGGTAAAAGGAGTTTTACCACTTTTAATATTACAGAGCTCTCTATATAAAATTTAAAGCTTTCAGTTTTCTTGAAAAGAAGGATTTGTTGCTATCGTTTCTTTAATATAAAGCCTTGATCGTTATATCTTGGCTGGTAAATCAAAAATAGACTAAGTGTAAATAGATATGTATTATTTATTTAAACTTCAATTTTACGATGCGAGGAGCTGGAGGTTCTGAGATGGGTTTACTATTAGTTAGTTATTTATGGTATTACTAGTGTTCGATACAACAAAAGAATAAGAAAGGAGATTGAAATGAAAGAAGTGCAAAGGAATGTTAAATCCTGCCTCTTTATCGTCCACAAATCAAGAAATTTCAGGAGCTAAATTCACACAGTGCTACAATATCAATATAACAGATTCATTAAATCCTCTTCGGTGCTTGGGGTTCCATCATACAACCGGTTGATTGTTTTAAATTTCATGTTTGTAAAAATGGAATTTTGTAATCAATTCTTCATTCATTTACTGTTGCGCTAGAGTTTTGATATTCTGTAAAATAGTTTTGTTCCTGATGACAATACAATATATTTATTTTTGAATGAAATGAAACAATAATGAAATTCTGTCACTGAAAAGCTAATTTTTTAAATTTATTAAAGTTAGATAAAAAATATTTTTGTGCGTTTATTTTTTCCGATGTTATTGAGGAAAAACGCTACGATTTCGATTATTTATTATTTAGGATTGAATCTAAAATGTTGAAAACCACTTCCTTATTATGAATCTACTGCCCAAGAAATAATTACGTGCCTAAGGTGGCTGCTCTAGGTTCAAATGTCTTCCTGTAGAGCTTTTCGTCGATCAATTTATCTATATCATCCAGCCTTTGAAAACATAGAATGTAGAAAAAATTACGATAGTGTGTTTCCAAGACAATGTGGCTTGAGAGTTTCCACGGACACTTAAAAATCTTAGATATCCTCGATTTTCGAACAATCAACTATCTTATTTTATAACGAGTTAAATGTCGTTCCTGTTATCTTCTGTCCATTTAACAAGCCACAAACGATTTTCTTTTCCTGTTATTACATTCTTTTATTTATTTGATTTGTTTCGTATCATTTGTTTTGTCTGCTCATTTTGTTATTGAATTTTCATTCCCAAATGTGTTAGAATTCTGAACTTCTATTCCCGATTGTCTCTTTCAGGCAACAATTTAATATATTAAAATTGTCAGAATTACAATACGAAATATAATACTATAGGTGACATGCAGTGGAGAAGATAATTCATTTGCATATTTTTTTGCAAAATTCCATAATACGTATAATAATGCATTACGACAATTAAATGTTGTTAAATTAAAATGAATTATTAAAAAATTAACGGTTAAAATGAATAAAATACAAAAACGTTTTCACAAAGTATGCTGTTACTAGCATAAATAGATTTTTTTTCTTCCGAAATATAGATTTAAAATAAAAAAGAAAACAATAGATTAAATGAGAAAATGAAAACTATGCGTAAGGAAATTAAACCCCAATGATTATCAAATGAAAGAAAATACTTTAAAATTACCCCTAATATTAAAATAATTTATTTATAGAAGAATTTACGTAGAAGCATTGAATAAAACATACTTTTTCTTGTAATAAACAATTAAATGTCTAATAAACTAATTAATAACAATTCTCGTAAACGTTATGTGCATATTTAAGAACAAAAAACGTTACTTACTTTCCTTCCATTGCCCGTTATTCTTACAAAGATTTGTTTTAAAATCACTCCAAAATTAAAATTATTTTGTTATTTAAACAAAAGGCAGATGTTTATTCGCCTTTCCTGAATATTGGATAATGTAAAACAGTGCGTAGAGGAAGCTCCAATTTCTATTCCGCCAATTACTTTATAATCTACATAAAGAATCCTGTAGAATATGAGGATGTTATTAGAATTCCAATTTGCTTCGAATATTCATTATCTTTGCATGGTAAATCATGCGTAGGGTGCCAAACGTCTTCCTGCTGGTGTGATGCGGAAGTTTGGAGAAAGGCTACCAGCTCAGGTGTCTTCTTCGTCATCTGACCACGGTTCAAAATTACGAGTACAGTCCCAAAACAGCCATCATCTTGTTTCTAAACGGGACATTAATGTAACTAAACTAAACTAGTATTTATTACTTAAACCTGGAATGAAAAATCGGCTTCAAAATAATTAGTGGTTATTAAAGTTCTTTGGTTGTCGATTACTGGAAAAATAATTTAAAATTTCTATCATTGACACTTTTATCACAAATCTTAGGTTTAATATGTACTAATTTTGTGTTCTTAAAAGCAACATAAGTTTATGTCTATGAACTCATTAAGCATATTTATGGATTTTAAATAATAAATTGCCCAATATAAATTCTATCCAAGAAAGATTAAAACATTATTAAAGCCTTCTTCTAAACTTGTAAACTGTCTGCTACACATAGCGGTAAGCCAGAGAAAACAAGTTTAAATCATTTCACTAGCCTAACGGTGCTTGTCTGTCCTCCCCTCCCCCTTCCATCTCCCTTTTCTGCCATTTTTCCTACTCTCCAGTCAATGTCTTTTTTAGTTCAGTTCCTGATACTCGTATATAATTCCGAGTCTTGAGAAGAAATACTTTTGACTTTTAGTTTCTACTGCGGTTGATGGAAATAAGTTCCAGAGGATGTGTTAATTCAACAGATTGTCTCTGCTATATTTGCGGCAACCATGCAATAAATGAAACAAGGAAACATTTCAGATTCTGCTTGAAAAGTTACTTTGCTTATTTTGGTTTACTATCTAAACTTGTCAAAAATGTTTTTCTGTCATTAAAGATGAATATCAAGAAGGTAAATTTATTCTCCGATTCGACTGTTGCTCTAGCTTCGATAAATTCACCTGCCCATCAGCTAAAAACCTTTGTGGGAAACAGAGTCTCCAAAATACAATCCTTGACAGAACGATATCAGTGGAAACACATTTCGTCTCCAGAAAACCTTGCTGACATCATTTCTCGTAATGATGATCCTACCGACCTCAAGAATCTGAACCTTTGGTGGAGTGGTGCAACAATATTTATAAAAGAGACGAACATTGAGTTTTCTACCAGTGAGATGAAAATTGACTTCTTCGAAAAGGAATTATATTCAGCTGAACATAAACAGTTATTTACTAACAACTTAGTGCTTTCTTCGGACATTGACTTCATCACCCAAATTCTTTCCTTGAGTAATAACTTTCAAAAATTAATTAGAATTCTTAGTTTCCTTTTAAAATTCCTGTACAACTGCAAAACCAAGGAGAAAATGTCTGGGTCTGTAAGTGTGGAATAGTTTCAGCATGCTAAAAAGTATTTAAATATTTCTTTATCCTCTGATTTATCGCTCAGAGTAAGAATTTCTTTACTTCGCAAGAGCAAAAGACTGCAGCTCAGGCCTGCGTCTCCTTCACATGTTGATTGATTTTCCGTTTTCCTTTTACGTTTTTATTACTTTTTCCTGTAATTTTCGTTGATTATTGAACTTTTAAAGCGTAGAAGTAATCAAATAAGAATAAAAACGAAAATATAAGGTCTCAAAATAATTTTAAGCGGACTGCACTTATGCAGCCCTAATGATCGAGCAGCTACTGATAATTTTATATGGCTGTTTTAAAATAACGCTGAAAAATGAGTAAATATTAGCCTGTTATTACTTCTAGATATGCGCCCTAGGACAAGGCCTAAGAAGGCCCTATCGGAAGTCTGCCCTGCTTAACACCTTGAAGCTTGCAGGTGGGTGAAGAAATTGCGTGGAGAAGTTATTGTAAAAGCTTTTGAAAAATCCGACACAAGCAACAACATGGATGGTACTCAGAGATGATGCAATATTTGCGATGAGACTCATTCGGATTCTTCGGAACTTCGAGATAAATATACTTCTATTATATCACCCGATGTGTGAATGGCAGGCTTATTGCTAGTGAGAGAAGACAAGAATAGGTAACCCAAGGGCAGTAAAAGTGGACCCCATTTATTACCTTTAAATGAATAGAAAAAAAATCCTGTTTCTTAGTGATGATTCCCACTGTATTTATTTTTAATTTTAAAATAGATATAATACCATAATATAATGCCACTGTGAACATGGCTGATAAGCGGAAATCTTTGTGAGAGAGAAAATCTGCTTAAATGAAGACTTAAAAATCGGAATGAAAAATAAGGAATTGGCAAAAAAATATGAAATTCCGATAAGATGAGTAAAAACAATTTTCAAAAACGTGTTTCGGTTAATAAAAATTGATAGAATACATGGTAATATGTTAATGAACTACTGTATAAAAATTTGAAGTTATCAGTTTGAATATTAGAGGAAATATGAATATTTGTAGTAAATAATATTTTATTGCGCATGTGAGTACATAGTATAGTATATATGCTATAATTTGGAAGCCATATACATAGCGCAGCCTATATAAAAATTCCATTCAAATGCCATTAAGATTTAGAAAGATATCGAATCGATGCGAATAGAATTTCTGTTGGTCTCTAAGATAAACAATATGATGAGAGTTTTTCCACAAACAGATATATTTTAACATTAAATTTAACAGTAATCGCGGATTGCAATTTAAATTATGTATTTTATTTATAAGCATCTATGGTATTCAGCTTATTCAACCGTTATAAAATTGAATAAAACTTTTTAGGATTCATGTTTAAAACCCAGCAATTTCTGGAAAACCCGTCATCATTTAGCTTCTCCGCAAGAAAAACGGAAATTCTGTTCCCTGAAGTGCCGATATCTTTCTAAATCTTATTGGAATTCGACTGGAATATTTATATGGGCTGCCCTATGTGTCTGGTTTATAAAAGAAATATTCTAACTTGTTTCTCAAATGTGCAGTAAAAATTATTTAATACAAATACTCATATTTCCTCTAATATTTAAAGTATTAACATAAAACCTTAATACAATGCTTCGGTAACATATTGACACGGATTCAGTAAGTTTCTTATAATTTGGTTGAAAACTTTGTATGTTATAAGCAAACATATGAGGAAAAATTTTGGATTTTTAAGAAAACCTTTATCCCTCTCGAATTTTCAAGCGATTTTTACAAAAAATTATGTATATATAGCGCACAGGAAACAAACCATTAACCCTTAAAAGCTCGTTTTCAAAAAAATTGATTTGAAAGTATTTTTGACTTTCCTTCCTTGATTAAAACAAAAATACTTTAAAAAATCCTATATTGTTTTAAAAAATCAACAATGCTCGGGAAAAATAGCTAATTTTTTAAACTAAATTTTTAAATTTTATTGCCTATCCGCCTATACTCCCGGGTCTTTAAGATGTCTATAAATAATTTTGCCCCCTCAATTTTTCTTTCCATCGCCACCACTGTCTAGAAAGAGCAAAAAAAAAAATGGCGTTTCGTTTTCATTTATCGACACAACGAGCCTCTGTTTTAACTCGACCCTTTCGGTGTTTCGTCTGTGAGTAAATTTGTTTGGTACGCAATCGCGAACATACTGATTGTTCGATTTTCAACAATTTCGGTATAAATGTCAGCCATAAAAAGGGCTTATATATAATATATTTTTTTTAATTTTTGGATTCGTTCAAGATGAAGGGTGCTTTAATAAGTTCAGTTTGTTGGCGAGTCAATCAGGAGTGGCGTTACAGTCTGCCCGAGTGGGAGCTGGGTTTCCTCGACAGAGGGCACGATCTTCTGCACAAGAGAAGGGGCACAATGATAACCCTCTGAAATTTTCACCACATCTTTACTGATCTACAAGTTCAGGGGTTCCAAACCTTTATTTCCTCCCGTACCCTTGATTAATCTTTATATGTTCGCGCACCCCTTACTGTCATTACTCCCACCACTTTGTAACTTTAAAAAAAATCCTTGTGTTTTCTTGTTCCTGCCATTACTAAATTTGATTTCGCGTACCCCCAGGGGTACGCGTACCACAGGTTGGGAATCTCTTTATTAATTGAAGAGCCCATTGAGTGAACGGGGTACAGGAATTTGACCCGACGAGGAGCCCCGGACATCCCACAGACCCCATGAAGTCAATGGTGAGTTTGGCACCACTAAAGGAAATTGAATAATTTCGGTAATGACAAAACATTGAATTGGAAATTTAATAATACTCATAAAAGCAGATATTTAATTGTAATTTTATTAACACTGATAAAAAAGTAGACATTTAATTGTTATTTTATGAGCAATGATGAAAGCCGAGACTTGTGTTTATTTTCGCATTCGCAAAGAAAAGAATGGCTAAACCTTTAAAGGTTGCGGGAAGTGCTGATTTTAGATATTGTTTTCATGCTTGGTCTACTTTTATCGAACTACTAGTTAAAAATTAAATTCTAATAATTCTTAGTACAGCTTAAGTAAAAGCGCAGAAATTAACACAATATAATATTTTGCAATGTTCAACAAAAGTTACATAAAACAATATAAATGATTCTAAAGAATGCAAATCAATTCATTAAAATTTAATATTTCCATTAAAACTAAAGTGCATAATGTTATATATTCCATAAAAGTTACTATTTAAAACATAAAATCTTTAACTAAAATTTTCTTTATAAATTTTCCCTCTTCACGTCAAAAATGAAGCAAATAAATAATTTTACTAATCAGTAATAATATTATTGAACATTAATTGCAAAAACCCTAGTGATTAACTACCTTACCTGACAACAATCTTTGTTTGTCTTTGGAAGCGGAAATGAGACGTTTACAAGAGTGATCTCACATTTCGGTTCAAAAAATTATACGCGTAGGTGAGGAATTTGATGTTAATTTTCGTGGACATAAAGGAAATAAATCAAACGGGAAAAAATATAAAGGCGGAAACATTTTCTCACAAATAGGAGAGCCATGACTTTCTCAGATTAATTCAGCAGCAAATGTATGCATGCAATGAGTACAACATCTAATTTTCATTTGAATAATATTAACAGATATATTCGAGTGCTCTTTATTGCGTCAAAATCCCTGTTTTTTTTCAGGTTTATGCTGTATACCTTTTCACATTTGATATATCGCGATTGCGTTAATGCTGTTTTCATAGAACTCTCTGTTCTACATCTATCTTAATAGTATCATGATGTGTTGATACAGAAAATTAATAGGTACAGCAAAACCGGCTTTTACGATATTGTATTTTTTCTTTTTTCTCTCTTTTATGAAGAGAATATTTTCGCCGGTAAGACTTAAGAACAAGGTGCGGTTTCTCGCCAAACTGGGAAATTGCGCCAACCATCCAAAAAGTCGCCAAATATCCGCCATCTTGAATGGTGTCAAGATGGCGGCGATTCTAATGACAGCCATAACAAAAAATGTAAATAGTAAATAAAATTGGAAATAGTACATAAAATTGCAAATTCTTCATAAAATTGTATGAAATTTAACATGAATTTTCTGACATTCTGGCACAAATTAGAAATTCTGGCAAAATTTTAGGGTTGCCAACAAAATGAAGAAGGTTACCACATTTGGCGAGAAATCAATTTGGCGCGGGGAAAAAAATTCAACTTGGCGGACCGCACATTGTTCTTAAGTCGAGCCTTTTCGCCATTCTATGCTTTATTAACGTTCTTTCGAAATGTTTACATTTCGTCGTCCTAAGATTTCGATTATTTTAAGGAACTTGTGTTTAAAGCTGAACGAGGAAAGGAGTTCAATATAAGTAAAGTGGTGAAGTGTCCCGAATTACAGCTTTTTTTTTGTTCCGGCTTGAAAAAATGAAATCCCACATTTAACCCGGTTTTGAATATAGCGTTCCAGATTGCTTCGTGATTTCTTTATGAATTTATAATTCTAATCTGAAATTTAAAATAAAATATATTAAACATATCTAATTTAAAACCAGCGGGAGATTTTTCCCCCTCAGCTTTTTGTCTACCTACGCAACGCTGTGAAAATTTGTGTCACTCTTCGTATTTTAACTAAGAGATTAAAATATGCAAATTGGACATCTTCCCGTTAGTCGATTGTGCTCAGGATCAAATATCTTTCCTCAATTTAGGTTTCAAGGCCACGAACAAAATTTCATTTATATAAGTTGCAGTGTCTTTGCATCATCATATTCACGAACTGACAAACAGTCTACTCGTTCATTGTTTTATTACGAAATTAATCATAAATCTGCAATTTTGATGTAAATTATACTGAAGTTCACTTACCTAGTTTGTAGCGTTTCAGAGTTATATACTTTGCTTATGCAAGGATTGGCAGACAATAAACGGATTTGATCCAAAATTTGATTCACATATACAACTCTGAATATAAAACCATATGAAAAATTTCATCTATGTTCTTGCACTGAATTATCATGTTCAAATGCACACGAACGAACATCAAACTTCATAAGACGGATTTCGCCCCAAAATTGATAGAAATCTATAATTTTGGTCTAAAGATCACATAACAAATTTCATTCGACTGAATTATTGCTTTTTCGACGTTACCGCGTTTAAAGAAATTATTCCAATTTCGACTTTTCGAGGATATTTTTACTGACTCAAACACCGTAACAGATAATTCTTTACGTCACACAAAATACATTTTCAACTGGGAATATACACCTAAGTCTAACGGTTTTGGAATTAGAGTTATTGGCTAAAGATTAGACTGTATACCTTGTATAATTGCATCAGTATAAATGTGACTGCAATTTGTAATCTGGATATGCCGTATATATATACAGTAAAATCGGATGAATAGTAGTTGCAAAGCTGTTCCAACATTCTGTCCTGTGAGTTATTCGAGGATTTTTCAATCTTCAAATTAAGTAATCTGACGCTAAACCCTCTACAATTAGATTCAGTTTCCCTATGACTTTTAACATTAAGTTTTAATTTCTGTTCATTTGCCTGAAACATTTAGATATGTTATCGCTAAATTCCGTATTATCAAGAATTTCAGTTGCAATAGAATCCGCATTAAATAGTTTTTCAACCTGATCATTTATCTCCTTTAATTGACATTCTTTTTTCTTAATTTTTTCAAAAGTTTCATCTAAGAGATATACATCTGGCTCAGAATAACTGAAAACTTCTCCGGTCTAGTAACTAAACTCGTCACTAACTTACGAATTGTGTTCTTCTTTCGTATTAATGCTTCTGTTATCATTTTCTTTTACACTTAAGTATTCTTCTCATTTACTACAAAAGAGGGCACACAGCAATACACTGAATACAATACAGAAAGCCGCCCCATGCCCCCGTACCTGACGCCATTACTGCGACCGAACTGAATACAATACAAAGCAATAATTCGTATCTTTACGAATTTTTCTCAGTACTAAAAGACAACTTCTAGTGGAGGAATGACGCGACGCACAATGTCATTATAGCTGTTTAAATTCCTCATAAAAATTATAACTTCCCGAGTTTCGTCTCCAAAAAACAAGTATATATCGTACAAAAATGGGAGAGCAATAAAACCGGACTAAACAAATTTTTAAAGGTCCCGTGGTTCGAGGGAAGTCATGCTACATTTCCGAAGATAAAGAGATTCACATTATTGCATCTTAAGGCAGAAGAGAAGCCATTTGTTTTCATTTATACAAATGTTGAGGCAAAAAGTCTGCATTAAAGCAAAAAAGCGTTATTTGTTGTGGGAGACAAAAAGAATGCTATCTTATTCAAAGTAATACTTAGGTAACCGTGAGTAACATATCTACACATATAAGAAGATTTTTTTTACAAATTGTAACTGGAAATGCAGAAAAGTTGTCATTTTCTCCCCTCATTAAAATTAAAATTTTGAGGGCTAGAAAATATATTTTATTAATAGACGAAAGTGCAGAAAGTTTGGTGGAAAAAATATGTTACAGCCTAATGAAAGCTAAATAAACATTATTAGAATTATTTGATTCTGTACACAAAAGTTGCTTTTGAAATGAACTGTAATTTTATAAGAAAATTAAAATCATAGGAGAATAATCAAATATTTCCAGTTTTTATTTATGCTGTGATCGGATTAGGCAGATTACTCCAGTCAACGTTTATAACATGTTTATAATGGGCCCCTGCTGAACATACTAAATCTCCGTCTTGAGGGAGGAGCTCGTGCCGCCATGTTGTATTTCACCCCCACATTTTTTAGTTTTTCTTGAATATCTCGAAAGCTGTTCAATTTTAAAATTACAGTTATTACTACAAATTAAAGAAAGTAAAGGTCCTTACAAACGCATGCTTTGAATTTTGTTCTAGCCAGGGGCGGATTAAAGGCTAGTGCATCAGGCGAGCGCCTCGGGCCCCGAGCTGAAAGGGAGCACCGAAATGCAAATTTTTTAAAATAAAATATCGGGATAACTTAACTTATTCAAGAAACTTCAAAAATTCATTCCTTTCAAATCAGACGTGAAATCCTAGTTCAGATAGAGTGGTGTTGAATCAATTCCAGATGGAAAAAATACTACCCCGTCAGAACTTTCAGGCTTAAGGAAAAACCCATTCGTTATTAAACTCGTTATCCACTGCTGCGTTTTACATTCTTGTGTGAAAACAAATTCTCATCCTTTGGAATAGATAAAGCTTAATCTAATGAACTCGCTCATTTTAAAAAGTTTTATAATCAACAAGGTAAATTTTATTGAGGATATCATTTTAATTTTGAATGCGATTTTATATTAAGCATTCCATCGAACATCATGCCACATTTCATAAGCTCATTGAACTCAAAACAGCGAAAAAATACTGTAAATTTCATAAGAATTCAAAATATTTTTGTGTATTAAATTAAGGGCTACTTTCGTAGTTTTATTACTTAGAATACAACTTTTTCATTCAATCTTAACGCTGTGTTTTTGAGATGTAAAAAAATTTAGTTTCTTGAAATTCATTTCAACAGTGGGGGTAAAGTTTTAGTTTGTGTTCTGATCTCATTTCTTATCTTTGCAAAGATTGTGAATATCAATTATTGAATTATTTACACATATTTAATTCAATAAAAATAAGATATAGAGCTAAAAATTGTTACTTTTGTTTATAACAGGGCGTCCGAAACATTGCTTGAAAAGCATGCCCCATTTAATATATTCAACACAATGCTGAAACAAAAGTTACAAGAAATCAATAATCTGTTTATCTCTTATATTGACTGATTGTATTTATAACTGATTGTAATTTGATGACAATATATTTTTAATTATTTATTATCTTAAAAATATGCTCTTAAATTGAATATCTATATTTCTCAATCCGCTGTGTTTTCATTTTTTAAACTAAAATAAAAAATAATTTTCTGTCTTGAAAAGAATTTCAAAAACTATTGTCGAAGTTCAACGCTTTGAACTTCTGCAATAGCTTATGAAATAGTATGGCGCTTCTATACGTGGCACATGCAGAACTAAATAATATTTGAACATAATAATTAGCTTATAGACTTCTATCGTGGAAATGTGCATGGATTTTGCATAATTTTAATCTTAGTCGCTTTACAAGATTATCAACAAACATGGGGTATTTCAGAAATTTAAAAATAAATTTAATCTTTAGAATAATGCATAATTTTAATTCTTATCATGCATCATGTTGATGTTTTAATGAATGCATAAAAAGGAAAATTTTATTATTGTTGAATGTATGTGCTGGTATTTTCATGCTGGTAACTCGCATGTTTTTATGAAAATCAAGTTCATGTTCTTTTCAAACTGAAATAAAAGTAGTCTTGTTCTTCATCTTTGTTGTGTAGAGAAATAAACTGAAAGTTAACCCTGAAAAATTATCAGAATGAATCCGATTAGGTATTAATCTTCACTTTAAAAGTATGTTGGGGAAAAATAGTTAAGAACATTTTTCTTTCGTACATGAATTCATGCCTCAGAAAATTTTTAAAAATTATAAAATGGAATGATAAAACCGTTTATAACAAATCGGCTTTTGAAGATGTTGATTGGTTCTTCAATGAAAACAAGCATATATAATATGTTAATTCAAATATTTAGTATTAAATATAATTTTTTTCAACTCCCACTTTATGTTTCAGTATTTAGCATTAAAGCAATTTTTTTCAAGTTTTATGCCTTACTGATGTTGTTTGAAAATAGTAGTATTGTGTTCAGTAGCAACAAAGAAAGCAACTTTGCTAAGAAAAAGTTATCTTTTCTTTAATTCAAAGGATTTTGAGTTTATTTCGATATTACTTAAAGTTTGATTGACTTATATTTACTTTACTTCCAAACATTTTAATTATGTTAATTAAGATAAATTAATATATTAAATATACCGATTATAAAAGTTACATAATGTAGCAATTATAAAATATAAAAAATATTAATAAAAATGTAGCTATTGTTATTAAAAATATACAAAATTATATTATTTTGAAACCTTATGATTAGCAAGACGAAATGTAAAAGTTCATATATGTAATGCTTTCAGAGGGCCCCCAAGAAATTCTGCGCCAGGGCCCCCAACAATCTTAATTCACCCCTCGTTCTATCTTTAATAGTTTCGAGAAAATGAGTTTCAAAGTTTACTACCATCTTGGATTACATCCCTTCCTTTTTAAGTTTTTCTTGAATATTCCAGAAACTATTAAAGATAGAAGAAAAATAAAATCATGGTTTTGTAGGAAATTTCCCTATCATTAATTTGTTGCATTACATGTAATTGAAAATTGAATAGTTTTCTAACCCTCCAATGCAATGCCTGAAATTAAAGTCTTTATTTCACACCTTTTCTTCGACCGGAACTATGGGAAATCCAAAATTGACGCCATATTGTTGTATCTGACGTTCGAAAGTCATGGGTTATTACACTCGAGACGAAAATAGGTAAGTCTAATCAGTTTCCAAACTTATAACGAAGACGATTAAATTATTGAGAAAATTGAATAGTTTAAAAAATTATTTTCATTTTAGCAAAAAAAATAAATAAAGTCGAACCCCAGGAATCTGAAATTCCGGATAATCCGAATATGTTTTTACAATTTTCTGAAACATTTTAAAGAAAAATGAATTAAAAAATACATTTATGAATAAGAAACAAAGCTAATGTGTATTTCTAACTTAAAAGAAATATTTGAAGTGGTCTTTGAGAACGAATAGAGCACCTTAATTAGTAGAAATAAACTCAGATATCTTCTTTTTACCCTCAACTTGTACTGTATCGTGCGAATCGCCGCGTGCACTTTCCGTACACCTTCTCAGAGCACGCAGAGTCAACACTTTACTGCATTTGATATGACAAGAGTATTTTACCGAAATTACAGGATAACCCGAATTCCCTAGAATCCGAAAAATGGTCAGCCAAAATTAGTTCGGAATTCCGGACCCCACTGTATTTCATAAAATGTAAACTCTTTTCTTTATTCCCTGTTCATTCAAATACACAGCACAGAGGCTCCAATGGGCGTGGTACCACCTAGTGCTGCAAATCAGTGTTATCACCGGATTGATGTGAATTTTTTAACATCGAACGTTATTTTTTGTTCTTCACTTGCAAAAGTGAAAGTGGTAAAAAAAAGCAAATATGAAATTTTTAGAGGATTTTAAAATTGAGAAAAAATGTCAACAGTCAAGTGTTTCTGTACCCTTTTAATAACACGTCCCTCTTACCAATTCCAAGCGACGCCTATGACTTAGTGATCCACAGGTTAGTATTAAAAAATAATGAACAAAATTTGACCCCCTTCTCAAAAACATTCACCATCACTAGATTTGCATTTGAAGAGTTTGTTTGTTATGAAAGAAGAGTTAGTATGTGATGAAATATTGTTATTTGTGCTCAAAGTTCACAAAGTAGTTTTGACATGTTTATTAAGCATATTATGTAGTTATATCCTGCACAAAGCTTTTTAAATTATATATGGTCTATTGTGAAATGAAATTAAATGAATGAGATGATTAAGAATACTTGTAGTCCGGTTACTGTTAAAAAATTTGTTATTACAAATTGCTACTACAAGTATTGCTATTGTGTAAATAAAACAAATTACGGATGGACTTATTTCATCTGTATCGGATCTTCAGAGTTACCGAGTTGGACTTGCAATCAAACGCCTCTAAACAAAGACACCAGGTATTGAGTAATCAAATACATATGCATTTCTTGTATCCTTGCGACTCTGAAAGTTTAAATGATGAAGACGTATGAATAGATAATTAATGTTTTTTTGAACGTTACGTATATGCATTATGGTCACAATTTGATTTTTAATATAAGATATATACTTTGGTAATCCGTTCGGAAAGCTAATCTCAAAAAAATTAAAACAAATACGAAACTCGTAGCAATGCTTCATTACATTATACATTTTCAAAATACTTAGTATAAATTATACTGAGGCGACAATGTTCACACAATATTTAATATCGTTGTAAGGTTATTGTAGTAACTAACACCAAGAAAACTATTGTAAAAAAATACCTGAAAATACTTTTTAAAACTTTACGAAAATTAGAGAAAAAATTGTACGTTAATAAAATGGTGTCACTAAAAAGCCAATTTTTTACATTTTAAAGTTAGATAAAAATGGTTTTTGTAAATTTATATTCTCCGAAACTATTGAGGGAAAACGGTAAGATTTCGACTATTTCTAAATTATGACTCGATTTAAAATTTTGAAAACTCCTCCCTTAGTGAGTATCTACTACTCAAGAAATAACTACGTGCTAAAGGTGGTAGATCTAGGTTCAAACGTCTTCTAGTAGAGCGTTCTCAATGAACAATTTATATATAGCATCCATCCTTTGGAAACATAGAAAGTACAAAAAAGATACGGTAGAGTGATTCCATGAAAATGCGGCTTGTGTGTGTCCGTTCACACGTAAGAAACCTTAGATATTCCCGATTTTCGAACAATCAACTATCTTATTTTATCACAAATTATCATTCCCGTTATCTCCTTTTTTTCCTGTTATCACATTCTTTTATTTATCTGATTTCTTTTGTGTTATTTGTTCGTTTTTAATCGAATTTTCACTCCCAAATGTGTTAGAAATGTGAAATTTCATTCCCGATTGTGTGTTTACGAAGACAATACACTATATTAAAATTGTCAGAACTACATGACGAAATATAATACGAGAGGTGGCATGCGGTTTAGAATTTGAGATAAATTGATTACAAAATTCATAATATGTATAATGATGCATTACGACAATTAAATGTTGTTAAATTAAAATGAATTATTATAAAATAAACGGTTAAAAAGAATAAAATACAACACGTTCTTACTAAGCACGATGTCACTAGCCTACTTGAATTTTTTTCTCTTCCGAAATCTAGATTTCAAATCAAAAATCATAGACGTGTGAGAAACTGAAAACAATACGTAAGGAAATTAAGCCCCCAAAATATCAAAGGAAAGAAAATACTTTAACATTAATTTGAAATTAAGATTATGGCATACATTGACAATTTTCTTACGCAAGAATTTGGTGAGAATTTTTTGTATAGATATACCTTAGAATCATTCACATCTATAAATAATTTTAAAAAATAGATTAAATATTAAAGTACGTAGAAAAGATCCAAACATTTACATCCGCTTTGACGTGATAACAAAACTTTTACCACTACTTTAATTAAAAATATTACAATATAAATTTTATTTAAGATTTAAAAAATATCCATCTACAGAGCCATTTTTTTTTTCTTTAATCTAAAGCTCGGACATTTATGTCCAAGCTGGTGCAAAGAACTTATAAGAGAAGAAGGGACACTCCGAAAACTTTGGCAGTTTACCAAAAACCAATTCTGGCGAGATTTTGTAAGGAAGCAAACATTTAGGAAGTCTCGCCAGGTCCTGTTGCGCAAAAGAATGCGCAGGGGATTTCATTTGTTTTGATCGTGGCGTGGTTCTTACTTTGGTTAACTTGCAATGGAATTTTTTTGTGTCGTCTTTGATTCTTCTAGCTTGCTTCTAGGTCTGAGAAAACAAAATCCAGCGTGAATTATGACAGATGTATTTCTTGCAACGCCACTCGTGCAAAATCGCAGGAGTTGAAATATTTTCGTTTCCCAAAAGACGAAGAAAGGTATGAACGAATTTTACTCATTTTTCAACCTTCGGCTTAATGTATACGTAGTTCGTTCTCGTGTCAATAAATTTCTTTAATGCTCGCATTATGTTTTATAGATCCGCATAAACCCAGCATAACAGGATGGCAAATCACACTGTCTGCTTTCCTTCTTCTGGTACCTGAATTGTTTGAAAAAAAAGAAATTTGTCCTCCTCAGCCGCTTCAACCAAGATGCCTTAGAAAACTATTTTTCTCAGGTATGTTGTTCATTGCTTGAAATCAATTTATTTAATTATAAAATTTGAGTTTGGTAAAAGAAAGCTGAGTAAATTAATAAATTGCTTTTATTTTATTGAACTTATTTAACACAACTTTTTCATCATTTCTTTAGGTATTGTTTAAAAAATTCAATGTCAAATTTCAAATTATTTGATTATAAACACAAATTTGGAAGGTTCAATTTATTCTAAAATTTAACAATATTTTTAGCATTTAAGAAATCTTTTAAGGCTGTCTTCAATGAAAAATAAGTAAATTGTGTAAAATAATTTGCTGATTACTATAAAAAATACATAGAAACTTAAAAATGTTTACTAATTCCATGTGTTTAATTGATATTTTCTCTTTAGGTGAGGCGAATGACAATCCTACTCCAGTGGATTTCCTGCACCAGGACATGGATGTTATTAGCTGAATTGATGTTTGCTATGTGTGGAAATGCCAACTATGAGCCAGATGATAACATCATTCTTGAATCCACCCAAATCATCCCGCAAACAGATGAAGATTGCCTAGATCTTGTTATTGATGAACCATCATGGATTGCCCAGAAGCACAGGAAAATTGGGATGATTTGGAGCTCAACAGTGCCACTTATGTGGCAGGCTACATTTCAAAAAAACTCTTCAGAAAATCTACTGTAAACTCTGCAAATCAAATATATGCCAGCAACGCAGCAACTGCCACTATTATTTTTTTGTCATTTAAAGAGTTTGCTAACTGAAAAACCGGATTACAATATCCTTCGCAACTCTTTGTAAATTGTATTTGTAAACCCGGTGAAATTTCAACTATATTTTTTCAAACACAAGTCATAAAAGGGGAATTTTGAAAAGATTAATAGCAAATTTGAGGGAAATTGAAAATTCTTTTTTGACTTGCAGTGAACATTCAACTGAACTTTGGGAAATGATAATAAATTCATATACCAGAACAATGCTGTACAACAAATTAAAAATTATTTCCAAAAAAAAAGTAATTTTTTTAAAAAAAATTGCAATAAAATCTATACATATATATAGCCATCATTTATGTCTATTTTATTTTATATTTTCTTTAGTTCAATGTATTTTATATATATTTTAATTGTAGTCAAATATAAATGATAAATGGCAATTTCATTTCATTATTAAGATACACAATTACTGATGAATTGATTTTCAATGTATTAGTAAAATGCTTTAAATTTTGCTACATCCTATTTCATTTTGATTGTGCTTCCATAATTGACCTTTATCAAACTTGTTATGAAGGAATTACCCTCTTAAAGAATTTGAACTGTATGAAGGAATATTAAAACTGTATTTTTCTATAAGTATGTTATGATGGTTCTATACATCCTATTTAATTTTGATTGTGCTCCCATAATTGATCTTTATCAAACTTGTTATGAAGGAATTGCCCTCTTAAAGAATTTGAACTGTATGAAAGAATATTAAAACTGTATTTTTCTATAAGTATGTTGTGATGGTTCAATACATCCTTTTTAATTTTGATTGTGTTTCCATAATTGAATCAAACTTGTTATGAAAGACTTACCCTCTTAAAGAATTTGAACTGTATCAAACATTTTGCAGTGTATACATCATTGTTCAATGTATTGATTATAAATTGTTATATGGTAACATTTTACTTGTAGTTTGTAAAATTATTCTATAAGTATGTCATAATGGTTCTATAGAAGTAGTCATTGGTTTATTTTAGTCGTAAATTTGGCACACACATCACAGTTGCTTTTTATCTGCTATGACTTAATGAAACTGTAGCTGAGTGTGAGGCTAGACATTAAGTAAGAATGCAGCAGAGAACTGAGAGTTCGCTGAGTGCTGAGTCTTCAGGTTTTTCGCACATTTTTGATGGCCTTTTTTTCACAACTTTTTGTTGTTTTAAATATTCAGTTGGATAATCCGTATACTTGACAATCTTTCTACGTCATAATTGTTATGACAATAATGCTTTTTGTAGTATCGAAAGAGGTATTTTATCTCCTCTTCGACAGCTTTCCAATGTCTACAAAGGGCTGCTTGCTTTGACTTGATGCAGTTCTACTGATTGATGGCATTGTAGCACTCTCTTTGCTTTTAATTTTCCATTATATGAAAAACCTACCACAATCAAAAATCACTTAGAAAAACTTCTTTAGATTCTTTGAACAATGTATTAATGTATTTTTTCTCCTCTTGATGATAACAAATTGATCTTTTTTTCTTGCATTCATTTAAGTAGACCTGTATTTCATCTACTGCTAAAATGTTTTTTTCTCTCATTTTTCTCCTGATAATTTCTTTTCAAAAAGAATTCTACAGCCTATTCTGGATTCAGCAATACAACATGGAGAAAGAAGATGAGCATTTTATTTTTATAATTTAAATTAGTGTTAATAATTTTGTTTACAGTTGACACTGAGCATTGTACTGATTTTTCAATATACCTTTGACTTGGAGAATTTTGTTTTAACATTATATATCTCCCCCTAGCAGTATTTGATGACCTGCGTTTTTTGCTTTGATACATATTTGGAACAATATTTCCACCTGAAGCAAGACTTAGACAATTTTTTCCTTTCGTATTAAGAATAATACCTGTTGTGTCATTAGATATAAAACAACCATACAACGTCTTTGAATAACTGAGCAAGAAGAATTCTCTTCAGAAAGATTGTAAACATAGCCTTCCATTCATCACTTCTTCATAAGTGCCATTTTTGCATGTAAAAATTTTTTTCGGTAGCACATGATAATGTATACTTCCAAAAATGTAATTAATGTGACCATTTTTCCTGTATCAAAATGAAATAGTCTAAAAAATTTGCAAACACCCTCTGTAGTTAAGCTGTCAACTTCTGAGCAAAACGAACAATATTGACAGATTACAGAACACACAGAAGGATAATGATATGAATATGTTTATGTTATGGATGTTTGTTAAGGTGGCTCTTAGCAAGACATCTTTTTATAAGTACCAGCAATCCTGTAAAAAGTTGTTTATACGTAGAAAAATTATTAAAAGTTCAATAACAGATTTCTTATTTCTTCATCTTGTATTGTAATTTTTTTTTCAAAATGAATGCTTTTTATGCTTAGCATTTAATTTTTGTATATTGTATAGAAAAGTTGCATATTCTACAGCTATATAAATATTCCTTACTTGACTTGCACCAATTTCGATGCACAAAACTCATTCTACAATTCAGTTATGCATTTATTGCCAAATTAGTTGTAATGCAATTGCTATTTTTCAGTTATCCTTTTTAGTGTGAATTACATATTTCTTTTTTTTAATGTGTTTTGCCATGATTTTCATTTACTTATGTAAATATTCTATGTTTTCTTCTGATTTCTGTTTGTTGCTTATTCTGAATAAAGTCTCATTCAAAACTTCATCAAATTGTTTGAAAATTATTTTGTATTTGTAGTAATTATAAATGTTTATTTTTAAAGTTATTTTAACAAACTTTGATTTCCTTTTACTCTATTTGCTATGCAAAAATTTAGACCCTTAATTAAATATAAAAAAAAAACTTTATTTGACCGATTTTACCGATTTTTTTTTTTTACAAATATATATTTCTTCTAAACAATCAAGTCTTATTATAATAAATATTAATATATGATTTTCTGCATTTATTTTTATAAAAAAACTTTTTAAATTTTTTTTCTATTTCTTTCTATATTTTTATCAATCGTGAAACTCTTAAAAAGTCTACTAAATGTGTTCTATGAACGTAAAAAGCGCTAGGAAAACGATCTAGAAGCCTGAATGGCCATGAGCGAGACATCTGGAAGTTGCTTTTCCTGCCGAGCATATTCCTCGCCAGGCACCAGGTAGCGCTGCGGTCGTTGGTTAACATTACGTCTATGGAAGTGTCCCTTCTTCACGCTGTACATTCTTTGGCTGGTGTTATCAATTGCAGGGCGCAGGGAGAAAAGTTTGTTTATTCCTTTTTTTTTAGGTTTCAGCGCCATCTGTTATCTTATTATAGATATCATATCCATTTGGAAACTGGTATAACGATAAATTCCAACAGAATCATAAATTTAAAATTTTGATCAATTGAAGAAAACAATGTTAAAATTAGAAGAAAAAACTTATACGGCAATTAAAATGGTATAACAGAAAAGATGAATGGTGTAACAAGAAAGATGATGATGTTTTATTTAAATTTTGACTAGAAACAGACAGGAATAACAAGAAGCTTTCATTTGAATTATAGATTAGACTTTAATGTCCAGGATGGTAAAAGAAAATTAGAGTTGATTCTGTTATCAATTGAAGGGCACAGGGAGAAAATCTTGTGGTTCCTTTTTTGTGGTTTCTGCGACATCTGTTATCTAAATGATTGTAGATATATGATATCTATTTGGAAACAGAAAGAACAAAAATTCCAAAAGAATTATTCATTCAAAATTCTGAAGAATCGAGGAAGACAATGTTGAAATTAGAGAAAAACTTATATGGCAATTAAAATCGTACAACAAAGATGATTTTTTAAAAATATTTTTTAGACAGTGAAAAATATGTTGTAGGATATTTGTTGTGTAATATTTTCCGAAGTTATGAAAGACAAACACCAAACTTACGCTTATTGATTAATTAATTTCAATTATATTTAAAATTTCAAAAAAATGGCTCCTGGATTACATATTCTCCCCATTCTAAATACGTTTGTGCCAGATTTCTTTGCTTTAAGTCAAGCGGTCTTCCGTGAAATTTAACGAGAAATAGTTAAATTTTAAAACGCCACGTGTGATTTATGTGTAAAAGGAAAAGTATTAGTTATGTGTGTCAGAAAAATAGGTGCAAGATAACATACATTTAATTATTTTCTAAAATCTCCCTTATAAATTACTTCTGCAGTTAGCTCACAAGCATTTTTGATGGAGCAAGTTAATTTTCCTGCAGATAATAAATATGTATATAGGTATTCATCTGATATGATACTTTCATCCTTATAGTAAACCATATCGCCATCTACTTATAAATTTATAAGACAAAGCGGATATCTTGTTTTGCTTTATCCAAATACTATAAGTCTTCTGTGTAAAAAATGCTGCCAACCCACTATTTCCAACTTTGAAACAGATTATAACTTTTTCAGATTTCGTTTCTAACTCTGTTAATGTTTCCCAAATTAATGTAGAACTGGTAGATATTGCTAATTCAGAAAAAAGTGTGCCTGTTTTAATGTATCTAGTAGTGTGTATACTGCATTTTTCTGTTTTAAGTGTCAGAAAAAATAGCATATTTCTTCTTTTTCTAACCAGAAATAAAATATATTACTGTTCTACCGCCAGAAGAAAAACCCTCAGCAGGGCTGCCTCAAATAGACGAGTTGAAGAAAGGAGGAAGACGGGTATAAAATGAACCGCAAAATTTGGCAAACTAAGCGCACTTCTGTTAGGCGAGGAATTTGTTTTTGAAAGAAGTACAAATAGAAATGAGGCTTCCGCCGGTTCTATCTAAGCCAAATGAAATAAATCCCTTTCCTTCACCCTCAAAATCCAGTGGAATATCCCGTTTCCATAACGATCGCCACCGGCATGCCTGGTGTCTATGGCTTTTCTCGTGGCGGTAGGACAGTATGAATCTCGTTGTGTGTGTGTTTTTCACTTGTGTGTATAAAATTTCATTTTGAAATTAAAGGAAAATTAGTTTAATAACATATAAAATTAACTTGTTATTGCTAGCAAATAAATTAACACTTCATGTATTTCAAAGCTAGTATATTAAATAAATTGTTAATATATTAAATGAAACAAATATTTAATTTTGAGGTGGAAAAACCACATATGAGTAGCCAATTATTATTAAATGCAAAAAATTTGCCTGTTGAAATGAAATGGTGAATAAAGTAGTCTGTAAAATTCAAATTAATGTTTAACTTCAAACGATAAGTTTTAATTACATTTTTAATATGAATTAAATTGAGAGAAGAAAATAATGCAAATATCTACTTTATTAATGAAGAAATAAAATATATTACGATTCTAATTGTGTGTGTCATTTCTCTGTGTCTGCATAAATATTTTTTTAGTTCAGTTTCCCTTTAAATATTTAAACATAAAATTAGCTCCACAATACTGAAATAAATTAACACTCAATACTTTGAAATGTTAGAATATTGAAATAAAATTTTTAATGAAATTCAATATTAAGTTTGAAGAAAATAAACCTCCTTTGTAAAGGCTAAATTTTTGTCCCTAAACAATGTTCTGTGTGATAAAAAGTATGTTATTTTAACACAGTGCACTCTCAATGATCCGGGTTAATCACCGGGAGGGATCGCACGGACAATTGAAAAACACGGATAATCCGAAAATTCCTTTTTATTAAAGAAAACATCAACATCAGTACAAAAATATGAAAATTACTTACATTTGCATGCTGTATAACAACAAACTAGGAATTTTCCTTTTAACATTAAATACTTTAAAAAAATCTGTTATGTGTCTTTTCTTCTGCTGTTTATTCATCTCTTGTGTATCGACAAGTCTTTTACGAACCGCATTAATGTCACCGTAATCAAATCCCCTTTGTCCCATATGATCTAACAAAGTTTCCACAGATTGGAGAACAGAATGAGGAGCAGCAGAATGAGAAATTGTATTTCCCTCATTAGTACATCTTCTGCATCAGTACTAGCTCATTCTCCATTATCACGTTTTTGAAGCATTTCTAATTTTTGTTTAACATTTAAAACGTTTCGTTTTCATTTCACACCACACATTTTTACCAGCAAAAAATTTTGCGTTACTAACTGACGATAAACAAGACCCAAAAACTAAAGGAACACGTGCGAAAGTGAGAGAAGATGAAGAAGTTAAAGAATGATGTATCAGGGAGAAGCGTGCTCGTACGAGAATGAGCTAGTAGTTAATTTCTCGGAAAATTAGGGTTTAAACCGAAAGAGATTGCACGAGGAGGAAGAAAAAAATTCTGTTCTTTGTCCTCAGCTGATATGGCTCAATAGTTTTATGGAATGAATCTCTCGATCGAACATCAATCATCATTCGATTTTACATGCATGATAAGCGTGAAAATGTTTCTCATTAAATTTTTTTGTGTGTCCGGAATGAGCACGGATAATCCGCAAACCGGATAATCAGCGCACGGATAATAGAAAGTACACTGTATAAGCTAATATATTTTCCATAAGTTTTAATAAAATTTTCTCATCTATATTTTAAGATTTTTAAAAAATGTGAAATTTTTAATTAACAATAACAAAAATCAGTTACCTTTATATTTATATTAGTTTCTGGAGATGCCCAGCAATCAAAAATATAAAATTGAAATACTCTCAGAGAGCTAAAGAAAATTAACAAACTGAGATTTTATAAGCAAGCAGTTTCATGCATAAAAAGAATTAAATGATTCCATTGTGCATTCTTCACTTTCTAATTTTGCGTAAGGAAAATGTTAGAAAATCTGAAATAAGATAGTAAGTTCTTTTTTCGACAATGAATTTTAAAAGAGTATATAGTTGGAATTATTGCGGATAGGGTGAAAGCCGAGTTCAGTTCGCGGCGGTCGACCATCGTCTTCAGTGACGTCACAAACAAGCTATGGGGCCTGGAGTTTACGAAGGTCACGATCCGACCCGTGAATAACCAACCTATATGGATGGGCTGAAAATTGGAATGGTGGAGAAAGCTTCCATACCATTTTTGTGGTGTAGAGTGATCGTGAATATACACTTTTACATTTACCCCACCTACGCACCAAATAAACAAAAGAGGAGTATCCTATCACTTCAATCTTTTTCCTGGAAATTATATATCTCTATTTCTACATATTATGATGAGCACAACTTTTTCACATATGAGTGGAAACCATGTTATTTCAGTGGAACGATTCATACGGCCTTGATGCGAGGCTGCCAGCTTGCAAGCGTTATAAATTGTTTTTTCTAGTGTCTTGGTGCAGGACAGCAGCGCCTTCTATTTAAACATTAGAATTTAGATTTTTTTTGTAACTTTTGTTTGTGAAAAATATTTTTTTAATTATACCAGAAACTGTCACAATCTTTTATTTATTATGAAAATTGGTTTAAAACTTACTAAGCGCGGTTAGAGAAATTTGCTAAATCAAGTCAATTGCTTTGTGTTTATAAATAAAAATGCAGGGATTGATACGTTTAGGAAAAGTTCGAAGAGTGTATATTTTTCAGATACCTTTCATTTCGTTAAATTTAATTCAAGCCTCGTTTTGAAGATATCTGAAGATAGCTTTGAGACGGACTTCGTAACTTTGATTTTACCATCCTTTACTCATTTATCTAAAAATAGAGCAGTTAAAGGGTGGAAGATTAATTTGCACGATGAGTATCTCCTATCTGAAGTTAAGCAATGGTTATTTTGGAACTCATCTCATAATTTTGAACCACAGTTGTGTGACAATAACAATGCCTGAGATACCCACCAGTCGCAACTCAGATGTCACTCTGGCCCAAGGGCGTCCTACCCATGTGGATTTCATATGAACCTGGCTCAAGTACACGGCAAGTCTCTGGTGAAATCTTGATTCGAACCCGAACAGCTCCTGTTCCGAAACAGCGACTCTACTAACAGAGTCGCTGTTATTAGAGGCTAGTGATGACGGTATTCGCAGAAATTTTTATTTTTTAAACTCGAATCTTTGAACAGTACTATTGAATTTTATGAAAATTAAATATCCTGAATATCCGTGTATACTTAGTCAATCAATAGATGGTATTTGATGTATCTGTTGGTTGGAACAAGGCTAGATAGAACATTCATCAATCTGAACGAGAGCAATTATTCTAGAATAAAGGCCTGTCCGAATCTGGTTTAAAAGACCGAGAATTTTCTTCAACAGATTTGCCTTAGAATCATTCACATTTGTGTTAATTTTCCACAGATGCTTTATGTATTAAACGACACAAATGAAGCCATAAATTTAGATGTCCCTATAAAATTTCTACCAGTATTTTAATCAAAACTTTTTCTATATGAACATTTTTTATGTAGAACTATAGGGTTGTGTACTATATTATTGATTGCTTTAAAATATAGCTTGGACTTTTACATCCAGACTGATAAACGAAGTTAAGAGTGAAAAACCTATAAGATTTTGTTTTGTTTTCTGAATTTTTGGTTTCAACGCCATCTGTTATTTAGAAACGTATAAAACGATAAATTTTCATTAGAACTCTGCATTTCAAATATTGGACAACTGAAGAAAATGATTAGAAAAAAACTATACAGCAACGAAATGGATTTCTTAGAAAAGACAATTCTTTTTAAATTTTCAAAATGTGTACCAGTGCATTGTGTTTCAAAAAAATTTCGTAACTCCATGTCCAGCAGCGATCTGCACTGAAAAATGCAACATGTAATACCCTTTATTATTTGTAGAGATATGATTATGATACAGGTGTTTTTTAAAACAATTTTTTTATGTATTTTGATTTGCTGTAGTGTCTCAATACTAAATTAAAATAAAAGCAACGATGCTTACATTATTTATTATAATTATATACGTGTTTAAAGTTGGATATTTTATTTTTCGTCTCCTGCAAAATTAATCAATAAAAAGTCTGAAACGTCAATTATACGTTGACGAAACTCATGCAGTGTTGGTGGGAAGGTCACATACAATATTGTTTCAGGTTTCCTTCAGGAGATACTCAATTGGGGTCACTTTGTCCGAAAAATAAAATATTCTCTTTGTGCCAATGTTCCTTGATAGCAAAGTTTCGAGAATCACGAACAAACAAATGTACATTATAAGCATTCTATTTTTAATATTATTTTCCAAAAGTTTTTTTGTACTAAATTATTCATGCTCTAAAACAATGTAATTCATTTCATTTTCTCAATATTTCAATATTTTCGAGAGACGAATGCTGATTTTACAGTTTGAAGTTAAGTGGCGCTGTAAGCAGCCTCATCGCGTAGCATATAGCAACTTTACTATACGTAGATACCATTTCTATGACTGTAACTGCCGTCGTTCTTTCGTTAGGGAGAAGTGCAAGAGATTTAATATAATAAAGAGTACTTTTCATCTTCGATATTTGTATACAAATTTAACATTTCATAAAAAGAGAGAGAATTTTAATTTGTATTTTTTCTTATATCAATCATTCCAACGTAAGTAATCACACCCCACATTAAGTGGGTGTGAAATATTAAGCCTCCCAGCATATTTCTAAATCGATTATGGGCTACCTATATATTAAGATTAAAGTTAATATACGAACTTAAATTGATTAAAACATTGTCCGTACATCTGAAGATTTCTTAAAATTGCATTTTTATTGTTAAAGGTAGAATTTAAATAATTATAAATTCCTTTCCTATGGAAAACAATTATAGAATAGTTTATAAATGCCTTCTTTTATTAAAAATTCAAAAATATGTAAAATAAGCCAACGGAAAACATGAAAATTATTTTATTTTATCCTTCTTATTACTAATTTATTTTTATGTTAAATTATTGTAATTTTTTAAATTCTGAAGATGGAAAGAAAAGGTAGTATTGATATTTTTTCTTTAAATAATCTGAAAGAAAAAAAAAATTATGTTAACTGAGAGTAACGCATTCTTAATTAAAAATAAATCTATATATGTAAATACTGAATAATGAAAAGACTTGCTAAAATAGTATCTATGAACTGAATCTACAATCCACAAGAAGACCGAATATTTTGACTTATTTTAAAGAAAAATAAAAACAATTAATACTGTCCTCAGTAAGTCGATAGCATAAGAAAAAAACATAGACAATAAAGAAGATAGCATTTTTTGATCTGGCAAGAGTACTCATCTCTAGCAAATGTAATCTCACTATACTAATACTTCTCCGGTTGGCATATAATATTTCAAGATTAAAAAGAAATATATTAATATGAATACACAGTTTCACGTGTCATTACAAATCAATCACCATTATAAATCAAAAATACACAAGCAAACACTGAAATAACGAACAATAAAGCTAACGTTATTCATTATCTCTCATTCCCAAAACACAAAATATATTTTGTTACATAATAGTAAATCACGGCGGCGAGCTAGGTTTAAGTCTCCCCAAAACCCCATGATAAAATAAATTTTATTTCCTTTTAAATCAATGTAACGAAGAATTACAAAAAAGCAAAGGAATACAGCTAAATCAGCTAATTTTGCAGAGAAATTTTTAAATTTGTTTTCTAACTTCTATACTTCCAGATACTTTTAGTTGTCTTTAAATTTTTTTTTGCCACCATTCCCTCATAACTTCCAATCGCAGCTACTGTTGCTATTAACAAGGATACTCAAAGTACTTGTAAGCGTTTTTTGTCAGTTAAAGGTATAACAGAGCAATAATTCCCAGATTAGAAAACAGCATGTTTTCTTTTCCATAGCCGATTTCTTGCTCATTTTGGACTAGTAATCAATATTTTATACACTCACAATAGGTGTTAAAAACTCTGAAAGTGTTTTTTCTATTAATGAAAAGGAACAAAAATTGCAAAATATTTCATTTCTCCTTTTTTACTGCACTTGAGAAATAAGAGAAAAAGGTTGAATGGACACAATTTTTCAAATTAATGAAACCTTTTCGCACTTGTGGCACATTCTGACATGTTCCGATTGAAATCAAATTTTATTTTGTCTTTTGTGTATCAAAAGGCAACTTTTGCGCACTATTAAAAGTTGAGAAAAGAACGAAAAGGTTTTTTTCGTTCCACCCGACTACATGCAGCTTACATTGTGAGAATTCTATGAAGATCACTAGAAAGTGCATCTCCAGAGGATGTTCATCAAATGAAGACAGTGTTTCACTAAATAGCAGGTGCCAATAATTTTGCAATTTCTTACCATGGAACTTCTAGAAATAGAGTGCTGCAATGCTAAAGTGATACAGATTTCGTTGGATGAACAAACAATGGTAGATCAACATCTTGTAAAGTGATAGTAAATTATAGCCACTTCTGAATATAGCGTATAGCAGGTGCAAAGCTTACCCACATTCCAGAATATAAACAAAGGACTAAATACATTGAAATAAAGCATTTCTTCACTCGATAGAATGTGATGGAAGACAAGTCGCATGTTGAACTCGTATCAACCGAAAGGCAAAACTTGCTGATATCACGAACAAACCATGGTTATTTATCTTGTGTAAACATATAGGACTAATGCAATCTCTTCAGTATTACTTTGTCAAAAATCCGATTAACAAGTTAAAGTTTTAAAACTGATAATTGTGTGTGTCAGTTTGTTTCTGATAATAATTAATAGAAGCTATATGTTGCCAGTGTGCAAATGAACTCTTAACGTATCTAAGATACTCGTTCATCCGTTTGTTTTATTTTAATTCAAAAAATTCCTTCTTTTATCTTATTGTGAACTATATTGAAATAACGTAACTCTGCAAAAATCATCGTTTAAGAAAAATTTATTGATGAACAAAGATTTGCTGTATGTAAAGCCTCAGAAGGTTTTCGTATTATGAATCGCGATCTTAGCGTACCTGTAGCTGCAACGCGATTTAATTATGTTTCAAATCATGAGTGCTTGCAAGTGGTATGTTGTTATTTGCGTCTTATAAATGTCATTAAATGTTCTAAAGTTTTCTTTAACAATTTAACGCCTCCTTTTCGGCGTTTTACTTTTCTGTATATGCTTGAAAACAGTTTCAAGGCATTGCGAGAAAAAATTTCCAAATTCTTCTAGATCACCTAAATATAGACATGACATGGGTCAAAGTACATGTGAGAAATTTTTCAAACAGGAAAGCCGACCAGTTAGCAAAAGCAGCAACGCAGACTGTACAAAGAGAGCTACAGCAACATTAAACGCCCCAAGCGATTCATGAAAAATCGCCTAAGAAAAGTCATTCTAGAAAAATAGGAAATAAACTGGATGAAGAAAGGGCAGGTAAGAGCGTGTACAACATCATCATAAAAATTAGTCTTCATCCAATTAAATGGGTAAGAGAAGGCATAATCTTTACAGACCATGGTCCCTTCTCTGCCTACCTCAGAAGATGTGGAGTTGCTCACGACTTCTGCTCATGTGGAGGTATTGGAATATCATTTCATTATTCTGCAGAGTGCATTCTCACGATCTCATGGCATTTAAGGAAACCTGCACCAAATTTCATACAAAAATGACACAGGAGAGATGCGTCCAACCACTTCCTAAGAAATAGAATCTACAAAGGATAAAATTCATTCCCCAAAAGAGACATGTTTTTGAATAAATCTAACCCCTTTTGTTCTCTCCAAAAGATGATGGCGACTCATCAACAGTTTCAATAACACTATTGCTTTTCTCTCTTCAGCGTCATAATATTCATTAGAAATACAGAACTATTCTTAAATTATATTTTACTCATACCCTCGAAATGTAACTGTGAACTGAACAACGTGTTCTGTATGCCGATCGTACAATAAAACTTAAATCCATCTGGTCCATCTAAATTAAAATTTTTTCGTCCGAAAATGCTGCATCATTCCAGTTGATGCCAGCCGTAAATTGTTTCCGGGCAAAGTTCAAATGTGAAATAATGTGCCACTTCGAAAGTGGAAGTTTTTCTTATAACTTCTTTGTGCACAACTTGTGATTTCTATGCAGGACGTTTCTTATTATTCGACTGGTTCAAGGCTGTGCTTTCATGGGAGCCTCTGTATCGTCATATCTTACCTTGAAGATATCTTTAAGCTTCCTATTCACTGTTTTGTGCCATAGTTACCAGATTTAAAGAAAAGGCGATTAATTACAGCCTTCGATCTGCCAATTGTTCGTGCAATATCATTACCACTGTAACCAGCAACTTTAAAATCTTGTATTTCGACATGTTCAGTTTCTAAAAACCGTAATCTTCTCTGTATGGAATTTAAATACGTAAAATTCAAACAATTCTTTATCCACAAAACTTGTATTTGTTTCCAGAATCGGAGAGAAATGTTTTATCAGTTTATTTATTCTTTTAAGTGATGTTATGAGTAGACGATTTTTTGCTTATATCCAAGCTACAATGCATTGCTTTTGATTATTTTTATATAGTTCAAAAATATCAGAGCTCTTCACAAATTTAATTCTGTTCATTTTCCGGTAGCAATAATTTAAGTCGTAAAAAATTGGCTTCTTTGAAATCACAGGATTTTCAGGTACCGACAAGGTTCAGAGAAAATGTTTTAAAAAAGCATGCACAAAATAGATTTACAGAGCTAAATAACACAAATAGGTTTAAATAGTCACAATTAGAAATAAAAATTTATATATCATCAATAGGTTTTGAAAATAATAATTTTTAATAAAAATTTAAATGTTAACAAAAAAGAATAATTGAAAAATATGGGACATATTTAATTTTAATTTCGCATGTGTAAGTCTCAAACTATCTAGAATGTAATTGACCAAGAAATAACATTTATTTTCACAAACAACTAGTTTATGAACATTGAAAGTTGGCGTCATTGATTTTTCGCCAAAATTATCCTATGTGTGAAACTTAAAGTGACAGAAAAACATGACTAATTAAAGCTATCATAAAATATGCGGTTTAATACACCCTCAAAGGTTTTGACACATGTGTACGAAATTTCAATTAATTTTAATGAAATATTTTGAAGATATCACGTTTTTCGTGGATCATTTTTTGTGAAATTTTCATTTTTCAGAAAACGCATTTAAAAAAATTAATAAAACATTAGTTCAAATAAATATCAAGGAATAAGAATAAAAACAAAGAATGTTTTATAATCTTAAAAGTTGTGGCTTTAGTTTTAAATCATAAAACAGTTTCTGAATTCGTTTGCAATTCGCTTTTTTAACCTTATCAGATACCTTAAGAGATTTGGCGATTTTTCACCCGATTCTACACTTTTTCCATGGTTGTTTAGTCGTTTTATCACAATCTCGATTAATTCGCAATCATAAAATACTTCGTTCATACAACACAAAACTTTTGTTATACACCGTTTTCCAACTTTTTAAGGTTCGCAACATTTCTGTCTTAATCATTTTATCTCCGTTAATATTAATTGTAGTTTAGTTATATTTACGTCTCATTTTGAAGTAACACCAGGACTATTTTGGACGTACCTTGTCATTTTTAGCCGCGGTCAGATGACGAGGACGACATCAGACCTGGCATCCCCTCTCCAAGCTTCCGCACCAGACCAGCGGGATGGCATTTGGCCTCGACAGATTTAGCGTGCACCGGACACGCTGACGCGCCGTCTCTTGGGTGGAATCTGGTTTCGAGCCTGGAGCCCTCCGGCACAGGGTCGAGAGCTTAGCATCAGGCCACCGCGGTCTCCCAATTAATTGGAATTTTCCTAGAAAGCAAGGGGTTACTTTCCCCTCCACCATGCAATTTCCAAATAAATGCCTGCTTGCAAGCACAAAAATCGTATAAATTAAGAAATGTATAATTTGTACTCAATAAAAGTAACAATGATAAAGTCTTTCGCAATTTATGTTAAATATTTAGTTTTTAAATTTAATTTTTGTTTCAATACCATATAGTAATATACTAGTACTGTCTTAAAAGACTTTAAAATGTATTACTTTTAAATGTATTGGCATAAGTAGCATTAAATTTGTGATAATCAAAGCTGTATATTATTATTTCGATTATACGTCTTTTCATTCATACATTGTTTTACGTCAGTCCCTTGAAAGACGTATAAACGGTGCTCCACTGTATCTTATACGAAACAAAAAGCATTATATGAAATTCTATAAATGCCTGAAAAATTTGTAATGGTATACGATTCATAAACGATGTGATTAATAACCAATTTCTGATGAAGTATCCAAGGATATAATTCGGAATATCAACATTAATAGAAAATGCTGAAACATTTAAAATTTAGAGAAAAAATTTATATTTACTTAGAAACCAATCAAAACCGAAACAAGTAATGGCAACTTTGGATTTTTTTTAAATGCCAAAATTCATTTCTTCTGCTGTTTAAAGATATTTCTTTCAAAAACTGATATTTGAAAATACGTAGTTAAACAATCGCTGCTTTTCTCTCGCTCAGACAATGTTTCCACGAGTTATTAATGGAATCTTATCATCAAATCTGCTTTTACACACATATATTTAACCACCTGTTTCATTGCTGAAAATTTTACTCCCCTATTTTCCCGGCGAGTCCAGCAGAACATCGTGAAAGTGAAGGAAAATTACAGCAACAGAAGAAATAGAGTAATAGTGGAAGAGGAAATGATAAAATGAGACACCATTTTTTCATAGTTAGGAAATACGATTCGAAAATTGATAAACGGAGTTTTACCACTTTTAATATTCAAGATATTTCTATATAAAATTTTAATTTTTTGAATCCCTCACTTAAGGCGGTTTGGAAAAAATTCCTTCTTTAATATAAAGCCTAGATCCTTATATCTTGGCTGGTAAATCAAAAATAGACTTAGTGTAATTAGACATGTATTTTTATTTAAACTTCAATTTTACGATGCGCGAAACTGGAGGATCTAAGATGGGTTTACAATTAGTGTCCGATACGACAGAAGAATAAGAAAGGAAATGCAAACGAAAGAAGTGCAAAGGACTGTTTAATCCTGAATCCTCATCGTCCAAGGATCAAGCAACTTTCAGGCGCTAAATTCACACAGTGCTACAATATCAATATTACAGATTCATTTAATCCCCTTCAGTCCTTGGAGTTCCATCAAACAACCGGCTGATTGTTTTAAATTTCATGTTTGTAAAAGTGGCATTTTGTAATCAATTCTTTACTCATTTGCTGTTGCGCTAGAGTTTTGGAATTCTGTAAAATAATTTTGTTCTTGATGTCAATACAATGTATTTATTTTGAACGAAATGAAACAATAATGAAATTCTTCACGGAAAATCTAATATTTAAATTTATTTAAGTTAGATAAAAATTGTTTTTGTGCGTTTATTTTCTCCGAAGTTATTGAGGAAAAACGCTAAGTTTTCGATTATTTATTAATTAGGATTCGATTTAAAATTTTGAAAAAACCACTCCATTAGTGTAATCTACTAACTTAAGAATCTACTACCCGAGAAATAATTACATGCCTAAAGTGGTGGCTCTTGTTTCAAATGTCTTCCTGTAGAGCGTTTTCATCGATCAATTTATCTATAGCATCCAGGCTTTGAAAACATAGAATGTAGAAAAAAGTTACGATAGGGTGTTTCCAAGACAATGTGGCTTTTGTGTTTCCATAGACACGTAATACTCTTAGATATCCTCGATTTTCAAAATGTCCGCTCTCTTATTTTATCACAAGTTATCGTTCAAGTTATCTTCTGACCAATTATCAAGCCAGAAACAATTTTCTTTTAATGTTATTACATTCTTTTATTAATTTATTTGTTTCGTATCATTTTTATTGTCTGTTCACTTTGTTATTGAATTTTCACTCCCTAATATGTTAGAATTCTTAAATTCTATTCCGATTGTCTGTTTCAGACAGCAATGTAATATATTAATATTGTCAGAACTGCAATACGAATTATAATACGATGGGTGACATGCGGGGAGAAAACAATTCATTTACAGATTTTTTTTACAAAATTCCATAATCCGTATAATACTGCATTACGACAATTAAATGTTGTTAAATTAAAATGAATTATTAAAGCATAAACGGTTAAAATGAATAAAATACAAAGAAGTTTTCACAAAGTATGTTGTTACTAGCATAAATAGATTTTTTCCTTCCGAAATCTAGATTTAAAATAAAAAAGAAAACAATAGATTAAATGAGAAAATGAAAACTATACGAAAGGAAATTAAGACCCAATGATTATCAAATGAAAGAAAATACTTTAACAGTAATTTAAAATTAAGATTATGACATCCATTGACAATTTTCTTACGAAATAATTTAGCAAGTGCTTTAGAATCATTCACATCTGTACAGAAATTCAAAACATAGTTGAATTAGTAAAGTACGTAAAAAAAGCCAAACATTTACGATTTTACAAAATTTATACAATTATTTTAATTAAAAATATTTTTATATCTTTTTTATGTAAATTCTGTTGATGTAGCTGTATTTGTTTGTTTTCTACTCTAGCGGTTCATTTAGAAATTCTCACCCATTTAACCTCTGATACTTTAATTGTTACATTAAAAAGATTCTTTGCTCCTCTTGGCATTTGCACATTATTTTCGAACAATGCTACATATTTCGTTGGTGCTAATTCGGAATTTAGAAATTTCTACCAACTATTAAAAAACATCCTGATAATCTAGCTTCTTATTTGGTTTCGCAATAAATTTCGTGGAAGTTCTTGCCTCCTAAATATCCCAATTTTGGCGGTCCCTGGGAGGCTGGAGTTGAATCGTTTCAACACCATTTGAAGAGGACCGTCAGAAACTTAAAATTATCTCTTGACGAATTTTTAAGAGTTCCAAATAAAGTTGAAGGTGTTCTTAATAGTAGGCTACTCATTCCACTATCTTCTGATCCAAACGACATTTGGACTTTAACACCAGGTTACTTCATAATAGGTCGACCAATTAGTTCCATTCCGGAACATCAATTATTTAATGCTCCCAATAACAGACTTTCTAGCTGGCAAAAAGTACGAACATTGACCCAAATTGTTTGGCAAAAATGGTCCAGAGATTATATAAATAATCTCCAACAGCGTGGATAATGGAAATTTAAGAAAAAATAATATATAAAAGGGTAGTCTCATGCTTTTAAAGGACGATAATCTACCAATTTGTTTTTGGTCAAAGGGTAGAATTCTTGATGTAGTGGAAGGAAAAGATGGAAAAGTAGGAGTTGTAAAAGTAAAAATAGCTAATGGTATTTTTTAATGTAGTTTTTCAAAAATGTATATTTATTACCTGTAAATACTATCTAAAATTGTATATTAATTTAATTGTTTTCTTACTGCATTTTAGTGAATGTCTCATTATTTGTATGGTAGATATTATTTGTTACATTACTTACATTTATGAATTGCTTCATTGTCAAAATTTTAGAAGCAGTTGTAATTACTTGTTGAATTAATTTGTTTTAATTAATAATATTTCAAAGTCGGGCGTCATGTTGGCACCTGTATTGCAAAGATTTGTGTTTATCTGTAACCCCAACGCCAGTTTGGCGGTTATTCTGTAAAAATGTTTTTGTCAAATTGGCTGCAATCATTCATTCGTGTTGGTCAGATGTCTCCATTCTGGTAGATCAATTTCGTTTTTTAATTACAGTCCTTTAATCAAAAGGACCAAACACCCTAGCTAAGTTTTTGAAAAATTCTGATGCTCCCTATGTAATATGTTGATAAATTTTATTGTTAAAAAATTGAATTGCTCATTGAAGCAATTTAAATTATAGGTTATAGGAAGAAATCATAGGAAATTGTTGAGAAACACAGTAAGTAAAATTCCAAAAGATATAATGGATAACAGAAATTGAAGTACGAAATAATTTTAATGAATGTTTTTTGTATATTATTTTAAATATTAGTAATTATTTAATATTTAAATTTAGTGAGATTCGTACGATTGATGCATACTGCAAAGTTATTTTATGTTAGGTTCCAAGTTAGCTACAGTGTAAAGTCTCCCCTTTGTGTTATATCCAAACAACTTCTTCTTTTTCAGTTGCAAACGATTTATGTCACTAAATCCACATTCAGCTAAATATGAAGATGAAAACGGATGCCCATTTTGATGAATTATTAGATTTCCGTCACCTCACAAAGGCATGACATCGCCCTTTTTATATTTAATCTATTAAAGTAGTACTATCAAATTCCTCTACTGTGGGGCGTGAGATAAACACTGATCTAACAACAATTTTCGTAGATTTCGTTTTATTAAAACGCATTCCAATTTTCGGCACTTCCTGACGAATGGTTACGGATAATGGTATTTCTGAATAGGAAGATAATTATTTACAGGACAGATATATATGGTGTGCACTCTAACCTTGTCGCTATAGCTAATTTATAGACCGTTAGACATAGACATAGTCTTCCAGTTGGAAAAACGTTCTAAAGACATAAAAAATTGCATTTTATGTTGGATGAGTCAATAACTGTACTGATAAAAAATTACGATGTATACTTTTTAAAGAGTTCCTGAGTTCGATTTGCAATAGCCATTTAAATATTCTTGACAAGCTTAGGTTTGTGAAGGCAAAAGTTCCACAATTTTCTGACGAAACCTCACCAAGTTATGAAGCTTTAAATATCGCTATTTCAGACCATTTCAACGTGCTCATCAACGAACATCCACCAACCAACGCACGTCACTTCCTCGAGGCGGTCAGTGATTAGTCTAAAATAATAAAACTCAAAGCTTCATATTTCGGCCAGTTTTTGTCACAGAAGAGTGACACTTTTTTGTTTAAAAGTAGTAGTGTGACAACAATTATTTCTAAATATATAAAACGGAACCGCGGGACTGCATAGAAGTTTAAAATTCTTAATTTAAACAATAAAAAATATTTATTTTCTATCATTTAGGGAATCAGTTCAATTGGAAATATACGCCTGAATCATAGGAGAAGAAAATGTAAGTTTGTAACAACAATGACGTTGTCGTGGACGAAAATACTCCGTCGTGTTCCACTCCCCAAACAAGGCTAAATCTGGCAACATTTACAAGAGCATGAGACAGATGTGCAGTTGCAGATCAACCAGCTGCCGCTCTTGCATCAGCATTACTTCATGATCTCAGCCACTGCTCAGCGAGCCTTGCTAATAAAAACCTTGGAAAATTATCGCATGCCAGATGACTCAAAACTGCCAATCGATTGCTTCGACTTTACATAAGCAAATGAGAGCCATCTGAAAAATTTAAGGAGATTGTTAGGTTCATAATAAAAGTATTTGCGTCCATAAGTTTTTATATTAAATGTAATCCAAGCTTTATGGAAGCTACCGTTCACCTACAATGAACTATTAGTCTCTCATGGTACTTAAGCAATGAACTTTTTTAAAAAACTGTGGATACAACCATTCAGCGAAATGGTGTTTTAGCACAACCAGAAAACATGCTTATTCCTATGTTTACTGATAAAAGATCACATATTAAGAAGCTAGGTTATGCGAAGAATTCTTTCTACACGAACAAGAAAATTACAACAATCATCTATCCATAATTTTGAAATAACAAAAGATAAATTCAGTGCTTGAAGATTATGCTGACGTTAGGAACTGCAACAATGTAAAGTAGTAGAAAAACCCTTTACACGATATCTATTAGAAGACTTGCGTGCTTACATAGAAGAAAGTTCGCCCCTTCTTGCACTCACTTATAAATAGAAGTACATTAACATGTAATTAAATCTTATTTATATAATTTAAAGTTTGGAGGTTTACGGCCAGGCTGATATAATAAAATTAAATTCCATTCTGTTATCGAGAAAGGGAAAAAAATGTTTAGGTTCCATATCTTTCTGGATTTGAGGTTTCAGCGCCATCTATTATCTCAATGGATGTAGATATATTATATTTATTTGGTAATGATCTTAAATTCCATCAGAATTATACATTCAAAATATTGAAGAATTGAGGAGGACCATGTTAAAATTAGAGAAAAACTTATACGGCAATTATATTGGTATCACAGAAAATATAATTGTTTTTTTTTTAATTTTTAGACTGTGAAAAATATGTTGTATAAATTTTTGTTGTGTTATATTTTTCGAAGTTATCAAAGAAAGAATAAAATGGAAGTTTTAGAGGAAAATAGAATAGAAAGTTTAAAATATAATTGTAATTAATTGCAATATTATTTTAAACTTCCGAAAATGGCCGCAGGATTACATATTCTTCCCTTTCTAAATACTTTTGTGCCAGATTTCTTTGCTTAATTCCAGCGGTCTCCCGTGCAGTCAGCAAATACACACACACATGCAAAAGTGGATATATATATATATGCAACACTTGTTTTTAAAGAAATGATTGTCAAATCATGATTTTGTCCTACTGCCTAAATGCATAATTAAAATAAATGGATTTAACGCTGTTATCTACGTGTCCAAGACACTAGAATCTAAGTTTTTTTATTTCCTGCAAAATTTAGAAAATTGGAACCTGATGTTTTTACTTGTATCCTTAATATTAAGAAAATTATTTAGAGAAGAATTTATGTAGAAGCATTGGTAAAAATATACATTTTCTTTCAATAAACTGTGTAATAAACTAATTAATAATTATACTCATAAACATTTTGTGAATATTTAAAAACAAAAAAGGTAATTACTTTCCTTCCATTTCCCGTTATTTCTTCAATGTTCTTTTTAAATCACATCAAAATTAAAATGTTGTTTTTTATTTCAATGAATGGCAGATGTTTATGCATGTGTTGAAAAATCGCACCAAAGCTGAATATTTGATAATGTTAAATAATGCTTATGAAAGTAGATGCTTCAAATTTCTGTTCCGCTGATTGCTTTATCACCTACAGAAATGAATCTGTAGAATAGGTGGAAGTTATTAGATTTCCAATTTACTCAGATCATTCATTATCGTTGAATGTTAAATCATACGTATGGGGCCAAGCGTCCTACTGCTAGCGTGATGCGGAAGTTTGGAGAGAGGGTACCAGCTCAGGGGCCGTCTTAGTTATCTGACCACGGTTCAAATTACGAGGTCCGTCCCAAAACGGCCTTCATATTGCTTCTAAACGGGACGTTAATGTAACTAAACTAAACTAGTACTTATTACTTAAGCCTGGAATAAAAAATCGTTTTATGAAAAATTAGTGTTTATTATTGTTTTTTGGTTGCTGATTACTAGAAAAATAATTTAAAACTTGCATCATTTACAGTTTTATCACAAAGCATAGATTTAATATGCACTAATTTTGTATATTTAAGAGCAGCATGATATTGTTGGTATGAATTTGTTAAACATATTTATAGATTTTAAATAATAATTTACTCCATATAAATTCTATCCAAGTAAGAATATATCATTACTTATTTAAAACTTTCTTCTGAACTGGTGAAGTGTCTCTTAAACACAGCAGCAAAGCCAAAGAAAACAAATTTAAACCGGATCAATAGCCTAATGGTGCATGTCTGGCCTCCCTTCCCCTTCCATCTCTCTTTTCTGCCATATTTCCTACTCTCCCGTCAATGACGTTTTTAGTTCATTTTCTTACACTTGTATATAATTTCGAATCTTGAGAAGTACTTTTCACTTGTAGTTTCCCTTCCAGTTGATAGAAATGGCTTCCAGAGGATATGTTAATTCATCAGATTGTCTCTGCTACAATTGTGTTAACCATGCAATAAATAAAACAAAAAACATTTTAGATTCTGCTTGAAAAGTGTACTTTGCGTATTTTGGCATGGAAATTTGGAATAAAAACAAAGTGCGGGCATGAAAATTAAGGCAAAGGTTTCAAGTTTAGAAACAACTTTTTCGGTTGGTATAAAAATTCTTTGGAGAGATTCTAAAAATTATAATGATGATGACTGCAAATTTTGTACATGCAATGTGAAAAGTTTAATCGAAAAACAAAAAGAAGATGTTTTTCCTAACATTCCATCTGCCAGACTCGCTATTCCTTATGGACCGGGAATAGAAGTTCCGCCTTCTCCAGACTTAATGAAAAAAACCGCTTTATATATAACTGTACCTTACAAAACAATTTGTTAAGACATTGCTAAAAGAAGGAGAATGTTTCAATTACCTTTATGAAGAGTTCTCGGCGCTTCTCCGAAGAAAAGATTAAGGAAGGAGTATATTTAGAACCTGACATCAGAAAACTTTTGAAGAATGGAAATTTTGAGCGCAAAATGGAAACAAACAAAAGAAAAACAAGAAACATTAGAAACTAGCACTAACTAGCTTTCTTGGAAACCAATGCGACCCGACTAGATATCCATTATTGAAGAAAGTTTGGCAAATTTCTATATACTATGGTGCAATATGAGTTTAAAAGTTCATTTTCATCCTTCGTATCTGGACTATTTCCTTGGAAATTTAGATGCATTCAGGGAGGAGCAATATGATAAATTTCACAAAAATATAAAGGAACATTTTGCTTCAATGGGAGATGAGTAGATAGGGAAGGGCAGCAAATAGTCCTTTCCGCTTCTGCTGCTTTCACTTTTCTTCCACCTTTATCTTTCGTTGATCTCCGATGCGCTGCCTGGGACGCTGTGGGGGAGAAATTTTGGTCTTGTCTTACCCAGTATCTGAGTTAATTTTTTAATTTTAAATTGCGAAACCAGACAAACAAACCAAAATTATGCAATGATAAACTGGTTCAGAACTGGTTAGCAGCGGTGAGGTGAGGGTGAAAAATAATGAAAAAAAAAATGTTAATTGGTCTTTTCACCTTTGGATCGGAAGATTATCTTTCTATTTGTTTAATTGCATCTTTATCTATGGAGTCTAATTAATTGTAAAATTTTATTAATATTTGTTTAAGGAATTCTAATAAGGAGGTTAAATTAATATCGGTTTTCATACCGCCGTTGCGCATATACCATCTAGCGTTACAGATTACTTCTAGCTTTAATGATAATATTTTCAAGTTTCTGTAAGATATTTAAATTAGATACAGCTCCAAAGACCGAAACAGGCCATTACTGGACGCAAAATCGAAGTATAGACGAGCAACTTATTTCCTCTATTCGAATCTGAATTTCGTGCTAATAGGAGATAGAGCTTTCTGGAGTCAGAACTGAAAAAGAAGGGGTTTTTTTTATCATGGGAAATTTGCTGTGCACAGCAACCCCAATTGTGTTTTTAATTCATTTTTGTATTAAATAAAAAGAAGGACGTTGTTTGCTTTAACTTCAGATATGCTCAGGGTGAATAAAAGGAAGTTAGGGACACGTAAGTATACGAATTTCTCACCAGAAACTCAAGAAGCCCGCGTTAATGCCATCTCACAAGATTAGTGACTTTTAGGCAGAAATATTTTCTGGTACCCCAAACGAACAGTTTGTTTCAAAAGAAAGCTACTTTATATAAGCAAACTTGGGATTTTCCTGTTTTTCTGCAATGAGAAGGAAAAGACTGTTGGAATCTGTATCCCAGTTCAGAGACCTAGTTACCCAGTACCTCAGACTGGGAAACTAGGTCTAATATAGACCGTAAAATTATAACAAATGCTTTTCTAACTAGATATGGTGTGAAAATAGATAGATTTACAGAGGCTGTTAGCACATTTGTTTAGACGATTTTGTTCAGCAGAAGGAAAAACACTTCCGCATGGAAAAAATTATTTTCGAATCAACTACATTTTTCAAGTATAAGTTATCGTTTTCTATCTAAAAGTTTTGTTTACATGTAAAATTAAGCTTTTAAAGAATTAAGTTTTTTAAAGACGCAAAGCCACAATCGGTAACATTATCAATAAGAAAAGAAAAAATCTTCAATGTCCGGTTTTAAGCGGAAAATGTGTTCCAAAAATATATATAACTAAAATAATTAATTAAAATATCCAGACCGCATGTTCAGAAAAGTTGTAATTGTCGAGTATTTTGTCTAGTAAAGAGGTTTTAGCATCCCTCATGTTTATATTCAACCACATTGCTTTCAAATGATCTGATGATTTTTAACAAAACAGCAACAGTCGATGTTTTATGAAAGGAAATGGATGTATTTTATTTTATTTTTTTAATAAGGTTTTCTATATTCCTAAGCAGATTAGAAACATGTACTATGCCCCTACCCCTTTGATGTAATAACTTGTAGCTTTCACGAAATGTATTTAATTTGAGGATGCTATCCAATTGGGAAGAAACACCAAAATTAGCATTTTAATACATAGCAGTTTTCTCATATTACAGAAGAAACTATGTTTGTTTTTTCGAAAATTTGTTGAGCAATGGTTGATTCAAATTCGGTCAATTTTAAATACGAAATATGTACACTAAGATACAATTGAAAATAGTGAAGCGGAAATACGCAGAAGAAGATTCGGTTTTCTCACTGTATAACTGAGTGTAACCATAGAGTAAGATAGAGAGAGCCAATAGGATTGTAGGAGTGTTCCAACATTGAAGCACCGTTGGCAGAAACGCGTTTGCCATTATCACTCGAAACCTCCGCCATAATGTTATTCCTATGAAGTAAACCTTACTTTCCGCGTGACGAGCTGTCACTTTTTACGAAAAATGGTTCTTTCGTGCTGTGCTTATGGGTGTACTGAAAGATCTGTCAAAGGTGGCCATTTTACATTTCATTGATAAGTTATTTGTATAACTTTATTCTTATAAATATACATAAGATAGTTTTAAAATAATTTTCAATGCGTAATGTGTAGTGCTCATGCTGCAAAATAACTGTTATTTTACTTCGTATAATGCTTTTAAAGATTTTTCTTTCTGGAAATAGTGTTATTTATAACTAAAGTAATAAGTACAAAAAAGCTTAAATTGACAGATTTGTTCTATCGCTCACTAATGCAATTAAATCCAATGTTTTGCTTGTTTCTGTACAATGGTGGAGTTTGGCTATTTCTTTTCTGAAATTGGCGGTTTTTCTGGAATAGGCATAGTTTGTAATTCAAACTTTATAAGTGACTGGTTATAAAGAAAAGACCAATTCAGCTTGTTATAATTCTTCAGAAAAATATAAAATCTAAATTTAGAAAAAAATATATAGTATATCAATTGCAGTTAAGGTGTTTGATAATCTTAAAATCGTAATCTTGCATTTGTTTTCATCCTAATGCCTGCGGTGACTATTTTATTTACTCGCATGGCTATTTTATTTATCTAAGTAAATAAGGTAATACTTCCTATCAATGAAATTGTAAACTATTTCATTAATTGCTTTCAAATTATTTAAAAACATTTCATCTTCGCATTTTTTAATATATGTTGTTTAAAAAAATTTCAATGCCAATCGTATTTTGCGTTCAATTCGTTTTATTTTAGATAGTTTATCGTATGTGTTACAGAACGAATTATTTAATCGCTTTTAATTAATAATACCAAAGGATGGTTTTCAAAATTGACTTTGAATTGCGAATAAAATAATGAGATGCAATTTTCAGTTGGTTATGTTGAATGTGAATAATTAACACCAATCGGATGCGTCAGAACAAAGAAGCTTATGAGTATTTAAATGTCAAAAGGAGTTATATTTCATATTAAAATAAAATAGTAAAATTAGTTAATATGGACTAGGTTCATTATTTTTGCAGCCTTTGCATGTTATGAATATATTAGTTTGTATTTACTGTCAAGGCGTTTAACATTTAGTTTTGAGATTCAAAATAGTCTAATTAACTAATGAATATCTAAAGGGACAAAAAAGTGAGAATATCTAAAAAGACAAAGAATATTAGAAGCAATTGTTAAAAGAGGTAAGATTTTAATCCCTTCTTTTCACACTTAGTTCTGGAGATTGTATTTAATGTCTTCTTTGTGGATAAATGTTTTTCTTTCCAATATTTCCTGGTTTAGGTTCAGGCCAAAAGAGGAAATTAAAAAATATCAGACCTTAAAGTCTTTTTCCTCTACAGAAAACCTATTCCATTTTGAATCTGCATGAATGTCTGGCTTCTGATGAAGTCATTCATCAGATTCTTACTTCTTGTCGTTGTCTAATATTATTTTGTACCCTTCCACATTTTTAATTACATTTTTTAATATTTTATCTATTTTTTTAAGTAATTTAATTAACTAATGCTTGCGTTGATATATATATGAACAAAATTATATACTATCTCATAAAATAGAATTTATTGAAGCATATATATCTGTCTTAATTTCATTGGTTTATTTTTTATGATTGCATTTCAGCTTTCCCAAAGACGAAATTCGTAGAAAGTTATGGAAAAAACAACTACGACGTGAGAATTTCAGATCCAAGCCAAGTGCTTAAAACTCGCCAAACTAATGATTGAGAGCCAAACCATGGTAAACATGAACGCTCGGTTCTGCCCTCGGAGTTGCCCATATGGGCCCCCGCGGTATGACTTTAATATAAAAGAAGCGTTCTCGCTATGTAGTATCTTATACTCCAAGAGTGTAACTCATAAAACTGATTTCCGATTTGAAGTTTACGTCTATGGAGATATATGTATAAGGCATTTTATTCGAACGAATAGCTCTTCAAAATGATAGGCGTGACAATAAACTGATACACAGTTGTTACAGACCGGCCCAAGACGAGCAGTTGACGAAAAAGAAAGTAAATTTATTGATTCAAAGTGAATCACAGAAGATCCTCAAGTTAAATTTATTTCATTTCTCGTGTTTTGTATTTAATATCATATGGCATAACTTCCCACATATCATAGGTCTGGTCAAGTGTTTCGAAAAATTTCAAATTTCAAATTCCTAAATTGATTTTGATTAAATTAGTCATTGATTTATTCACGGCAAAATTATAGAAATTAGGATGATCTCTGCAAGGCATTTCCTATAATTCCGCATCCAGTTACCATTCATACAGTTACCTTCGCAATTGATGCATCTACAAAAGTGGACTCATATCGCCGAAATTATCTTTTCTATCGGCGATACGTATAAGCGCTTTTTTTCTTATTTATTTCCAAATTTTGATGTTTAATAATGTTTGCTTTGGACACTATTACCTTTGAAAAAGTGTTTTGAGCTATATTAAAATTTAAAATCATTCAAAGTTGCCACTTTGATTGCCGTGCTCTTTTCCCTTTATAATATTGTTAAAAGTTCATTTCTGATCATAACCACGACAGCGTACAAACAAGTGAATACATTTAACATGTTGCCTGGCATGTTTGAATAAGCCTAGTAATTAAAAATATAATGTTCTTTTCCTTAGTTATGAGTAGCAATGCCGAAACAAATAAATAAGACAACTAAATATCTATATGTTTTCATTCGATACGTTTGACAACACAGATATAAAAAAGTCTATCTTACAAAGGCACATTTTGTTTAATTTCTATGCGTAATGGAGAAATTCGATATGCGCTTATAAAAGCCTCTTTCGTAGGAGAAATTGAGTCCAAACATTTGCTACAGAACAATCGACACGCTCGAACACTCCTTAATATTTTCGGTTCACTTTAGTATTTATAAAATAGCAGCTTTGCTAGTTTTATCGCTTCATTGCAGGTTGATCCTGCTCTTTCAGGTATTTAAATTAAAAGTTTTAATCACTTCAAACACTAGATTAATTCTATAATTGCTAAAAATCATTTTTCTTGATACTCGTGGGATGTAAAGACACCAGTTTCCTGCAATTAAATGCCGAATTCCTGTATCCCTTTTTTTCTAATTATAATTCTAGCTTCTCCAGTAATTCATGCTTGTCTTTTGACTCGAACTCTCCTTTCTTTAAAGATATAGAAACGGCCGTTCAAAACCATTCATCACTTTTTCAATCCCTCTAAACCTGTTCAGATCATATACAGTTCATACTTGAATTTAACCAAAACGTATGAATTGCAAATAATGTAATAATGTCATTATTTACCATTCATACTTAAATGTTCTCCTTCAAAATGAAATACTTTTAAATTCATTAATTTTCAAGCTTTTAACTCCATTCTTTTTAAAGTCCCGGGATGATATGGACACAGTATAAATTGTTGGCTGTTCCATACTGGTAAAAAGTCCATTGGAAACGAAATTACACTTGAAATCTCCTGAAGGGCCTCTTACTTCGATGTACCTTTTCTCGAAATATGTTATAGATACATGTTTAAAACATTTTATACAAGTGAAGTACACCTTTCTCATTATACTGAAATGATCTTTTCTTTAAAAAAAACCTCAAAACTTTATTTTTTACAATTTTTTTTCTGTCAAAATAGGAGAAAACTTTACTATGTCTAATTAAATATTTTGTAAATTTATAAAAAATTAAAAATTAACCAAAAGCTCATATCAGCATAATGAGAAAGATGTACCTTACTTCTATAAAATATTTCATAATGTATCTATAACAGATTTTGAGAAAGGTACATCGAAGTGGCCAATTCAACATTTTTTGTTTTTACACAAAAAATTTGTAAAAGATAAATTTTTGAATTTTTTTGAAAGAATTATTTCAGTATAATGAGAAAGATGTAATTTATTTGTATAAAAATTTCAAACATGAATCTACAACAGATTTTGAGAAAAGGTACATCGAAACAACAGGGTTAGGGTTAACGGATTTAGGGTTCCAACTCATTTGCTGGACATTCATAATCAATCCACACCGAGCAAATTCGTTCGCATCGCGCCAGAGACGCTCGTCAGTGAGGAAAAAGTATGAGAATCGGAATAGTGTGTTCGAAAAGTTTGGAAATCCAACTTCGTTCGATATCCATTTGGAGTGCTGGACCGTAAAAGCCTAAATGGGATCGTGGGGAAGAGGGAATGAGGCGCTCTCGGGAAAGCGAAAATTACAAAACCATTGCGGAAGTCCTGTTTTGAAAGCAGTGGGAGGAGTAGGCTTAGTAGCCCTGGGGGATCAGAGTGCCCGTAGGTGATGGGCTTGCGGTTGGCGCGATCTGGCCGGCGCCCTCGCAATCAAGGCCCGACAGTTGCCTCTGCTGTTAGCCCGTGACGTCACAGAAGACGATGAAGTGCAATGCAAAGCGTGTGTGTTGGTCGCCATTGTTAGTGTTTATATTTGTAAAGATAACAGTTTACAGAACGCGAAATCTTCATCGCAAGTACATGAAACAAGGAAAGTCTCATATGCTTGTGTAATTTTTATTTAATTCATCTATTTTTAGTAGAAAAATGTACAGTTACCTAATGTTTATGTTTCATCATTTTTTTAGCATGTTAGTTGCATGCTCATTATGTCTCCCGAGCTACTGGGATTTTCTTCTATTAGATAAGCATTTATCGTTGTTTAAAAACTTACTTCTATAGTCTAATGCATGATTTAACTTCTTGTACATCCAACTGAAGTAAACCTGATTTTTATTTTACTTATGTTTGCAAACATAAGACTAAGTTTTCGATAATCAAATTTGAGATTAACAAATAATTTTTTAAAAAGGTAATTCTATATTTGTTGTCATGTATCTCAAAAACATTTTGAAAAACTTTTTTGATACTTATTGAGGATTTCTTGTCAGCTATATGATGATTCGTTGTAGGTTATAATTTGTATAAATGTTCTATTGCAATGTGATGCTATATCAAGAAGAAAATGCACTAATAATACCATGCTATCTTGTCTTTAGACAACTTAAAAAATTATTCTTTATAATATTATTTAATATACCAAATTTAAATGTTCAGAAAAATTCAAACAATGCAATCATTTTACCCTAGCAATTTCTAGTTGAATTAATTTTTTTAATAAAATTAATAGAATGAATAAAATTTTCTACAAAAGAAATGATATTTTCATGTATTTTGCTGCTAATTTTTTTCTACCTCATGTATGTATAGTTATTCATAATATTATTAACGAACTAACTGGACATTTACATAATGTTTGAGCTTATGAAAATAATAGAAACAGAAATAACTGTTTCTAAAACAATCTTTCATGCCTTTCAAAATAGCACTTACTGCTCCTATAAATTATTGCCTTTGTTGTTGTGGTATTAGTATATCATTTTGTGTTGAATTATTATTCTGTGAAAAATATTTTTGTTTTAAATTTGTTTTTTAAAACTTAATATTTCATCTTTCGATTAAACCATGTATTCTGATGTAAAATAAATATACTTAACCTTTTTAACGTATCACATTTTTCTGATTTATAAGGAATTTCCCTTTATTTATTTATTTCAGGCTGTTCCATCATTTTCTAATTCTCCGAGATTCGTAGTAAAAAATGAGCAACCTAATGACAGTAAAATATAAAGCAATGGTTTTCCTGAAAGTGTAGGCCTTCAGGATTGATGGAGTGTAAATATGTGAATATTTTCGTCACGCAAGATCCTTTTTTGTGAATAAATTACGATTAGGTGACAGCCTGAATACAACATTGCAAATTACAAAGAATACGAATAATAGTGGGAATTTTGCTGTTTTTTAGAAACAACTATATTAAAATTTAACGAGTGTTATTTAATTTTTAAAATGTCATGTTAAGCACTTTATTGTGAAGCATGTATTTAAAATGTTACAGAAGCCTTAGATGATGAAATAGCCTGTCAACACAATATATCTGCTTTTCTTTTTTTAATTGAAAGGAAATAAACCAAAAGTAAGTCATTCTTTGTTATAATCTTCTAAATTCGAAGATCATGTGCAAATTAGTAATCATAATGTTTTTTCAAATAGTGGGAATTTTCCTCTTTTTAAAAAGCAACTAGAGAACAGTTTAACAAGTGTTATGATTAATGTGTAAAATGAGAAGTACGATTTATGTATGAAAGAAAAAATAGGTGCAAGATACCATACCTTAATTATTTTCTAAAATCCCTTATAAATTACTTCTGCAGTTTGCTCACAAGCATTTTTGATGGACCAAGTTTATTTTCCCGCATATAATAAATATGTATATACGCATTCATCTGATATGATACTTTCACCCTTATAGTAAACCATATCACCATCTACATATAAATCTATCAGACAAAGTGGATATTTTGTTCTGCCTTATAAAAAATACTATAAATCATCTGTGTAAAAAAAAAAATGGTGTAAACCCACTATTGCAAACATTGAAACAGATGGTAACTTTTTCAGATGTCGTTCCTAACTCTGCAAATGTATCCCAAATTAATGTAGAACTTGTAGATATTGCTAATTCAGAAAAAGTCTGCCTGTTTTAATGTGTCTAGTAGTGTGCATATTGCATTTTTCTGTTTTTATTAAGTGTCAGAACAAAATAGCATATTTCTATTTTTTCTAACCAGAAATAAAATATATTAATGATTATATCCTGAGCAAGGTTGCTTCAAATAGAAGAGTTGAAGGAAGGAGGGATACGGATATAAAATCAACCACAACATTTGGCAAACTAATCCCACTTTCCGTTAGGCGAGGAATTCGATTTCTAAAGAAGCGCAAAGAGAAATGAGTCTTCCGCCGGTTCTATTTACACCAAATGAAATAAAGCCGTTTCCTTCACCCCCCAAAATGCAGTGGAATATCCCGTTTCCATAACGATCGCCAACGGCATGTCTGGTGTCTAGGGTTTTTCTCTTGGCGGTAGAACAGTATGAACCCGTTGTATGTGTGTCTTTCACTTGTCTGTTTAAAATGTCATTTTGAAATTAAATGCAAATTAGTTTAATATCATATAAAATTAGCTTGATATAACTATCAAATAAATTAACACTTCAAATATTTTAAAACTAGTATATTAAATAAATTTTTAATATATTTAATGAAACCAATACTTAAATTTGAGGTTGAAAAACCACATATGAGTAGCCAATTATTATTAAATGTTAAAAATTTAGCTGTTTAAATAAAGTGGTGAGGGAATAAGGTCGTGTGTAAAATTCATGTTTATGTTTTAATTCAAACGATAAGTTTTTGTTTACATTTTTAATATGAATTAAATTGAGAGAAGAAAATAATGCATATATCTACTTTATTAATGAAGAAATAAAATTTATTAAGATTCTAATTGTGTGTGTCTTTTCTCTGTGTCTGCATAAATATTTTTTTATTTCAGTTTGCCTTTAAATGTTTAAAAATAAATTTAGCTCAACATCATTGAAATAAATTGACACTCAGTAGTGTAGAAAGTTAGAATATTGAAATGAAATATTTAATGAAATTCAATATTATGTTTGAAGAAAATAAATCTCCTTTTTAAAGGATAAAATTTTTTCCTAAACAAAGTACTATGTGATTAAAAGTTTGTTATTTTAATATTAGCTAATATATTTTCAATAAGTTGTCATAAAATTTTCTCATCTGTACCTTTGCACATTAAACAACATATATGAAGCCTTACATTTAGATGTTCCTATAAAAAGTCTACCAGTATTTTAATACAAAAGTTTTCTTTATGAAATTTCTTTTATCCAAGTCAATAATATACATTTTTTTTTTTTTTAATTTCTTTAATATAAAGCTTGGACTTTGACATCCTTGCTGGTAAACAAAAGGTAAATTTGAAGTTTTAAGCATTTGAAGCGGCGAGGAAAAAAATTATAATGTTTCTTTCTGTTTCCTGAATTTGTGGTTTCAGCGCCATCTCTTAAGTCAATGGATATTATTTAACAATATTTATTTAGAAATAGTAAATCCATAAAAAGATATCCATGCTAAATTTCTATTAGATCTCTGCATTTAAAATATTGGACAACTGAAGAAAATGCTTAGAGAAAAACTATCCGGCAACGAAATTAATTTTAAAGAAAAGACAATTCTTTTTAAATTTTCAAATAATATACCAGTGCATTGTGTTTCAGAAAAATTTTGTTGCTCCATGTCCAGCGGTCTGCACTGTCAAATGCAACATATAATACCCTTTTCTATTAGTAGAGATATGAATATGCTACATTTGTTTTTTAAATAAATTTTTGATACATTTTGATTTTCTGTAGCGTCTCAATACTAAATTAAAATAAAAGCAAAGATTCTTCTATTATTTAATATTATTATAAACATGTCAAAGGCTGGAAATTTTGTTTCTCGTCTCCTACAAAATTTAAAAGTCCGGAACGTAATTTTTTCATGAAATCTTTCATTTGATCCGAATGCATTATCAAAACATGAAATTTGTAATACACGAAGAGGAAAGTTCTAAGATTGGATATTATTAAAATCCCATACTATATGGTATCCCTACAGAGAAAAGAAAGGAAAGCTCTTCTCTAAGGATCAATAAACCATAGTAGGCAAGGAGCATGAAAGTTCAGCATGCAGAAATTCCTCATTCCCGAAAAGAAATCGAAAAATTACCATTTATAATTATGATGTGTCTTTCTGTAATTCATGGAACAAGTATATCGAATGAATGCAGACACTCGATAATAGAACAAGTTTAGTGTAAATTTCAAACCTTCTTTAAATTATGTTTCAATGAACGAAAGATTTCCAGCAAAATATTTGTGAAATATCATCAGATTTGTTGTTAAATGCATAGCACGGATTTGCTTACCAATCATTATGATATTTGAAAACTGTCGTAATCATTTTGCTTTTGCATGTATTTTAGTTGCAATTTTCGGAATCTTGTAATTATATAAATGGTTTGACTCAAATTAGAAGCAACTATTATTAAGCTGTAATGAATATTGCAGAATATTTATAAATTTTGTTAAATTATATACCGTGGAAATCGGATAATTCGAAACTGGCGAGACAAAATAAAAATTCAATATATTAAAATATTTGAAGAAAGCCGCGTTGTAATTATTAATGCCAAGAACTGAACTCTTAATCGCACAATTCGTGATTTCGAACAATATTTCGTAACGAAATATGTTAGAAAGAGAGAGAGAAACAAAATAATTTATCACAAGATACCTATATTTTCGGTGCCCAAACTTGTCATATTCAGATAGAATACACCTTTGAACCGATCCTGGCTTGATTTAAATGTTTCCCCCTTTTTAGCATAACAGGTGTCGCCATGGCACAGGCTTCAATTATACGTTGTTGAAGATCCTGCATTGTTGGTGGCAAGGTCACGTACACTTACTGTTTCAGGTTTCCTTTAGGAGACAGTCATTTGTGATAATTTTGCTCGAAAAATAACGTTTTCTCACTGCGCCAATGTTTCTTGATAACCAAGTTTCGAAAATCGCGAACAAACAAATGTACATTTTAAGCATTCTGTTTTTAATATTGTTTTCGAAAAGATTTTTTGTATTAAATTATTCATGTTCTAAAACACTGTAATTCGTTTTTTTCTCTATATTTTAATATTTTCGAGAGAGGAATGCTGATTTTACAGTTTGAAGTTAAGTGGCGCTGTAAGTAGCCTCCTCGCGTGGCATATAGCAACTTTACTATACGTAGATACCATTTTTATGACTATAGCTGCCATTTTTCTGTCGTTAGGGAGAAGTGCAAGAGATTTAATATAATAAAGTATTCTTTTTATCTTCCATATTTGTATACAAATTTAACATTTTATAAAAAAGACTGAGAATTTTATTTTGTATTATATCTTATATCAATCACTCCAAGGTAAGTAATCACACCCCACATTAAGTGGGTAAGAAATGTTAAGACTCCCAGCATTAGGGTGGATCGAAAAGTATAGGAAATTTTTTTTTTGAAATTATTTTTGGCATGGGGCGGGAAAGTTGTGTCTTAAGTACATTAGTTTATATAATTTTTTTTATTGAAATTCATTTATATCTTCCGGTGCCCCAAGCGCCTCAAAAATATTTAAAAATTGAATTTTTTTATGAAAATTTACAATTTTTTTGTTTTGTTTTGAAATTATTTTTGGCATGGCGTGGGAAAGTTGATTCTTAGGTATATTAGTTCACATATAGTTTTTTATTGAAATCCATTCATATCTAACAGTGCCCCAAGTGCCCCAAAAATAGTTAAAAGTGACAATTTTTTTTTGAAATTTATAAAAAAATATTTTCCAAATTTCTTTTAGCGCCGTGTAAGAAAATTTTGTTTTGGGTATATTAGTTTACGTTTTTTCATTATTATTAAAAGTCATTCATATCTTCTGGTGGTCCAAAAGCCCCCCAAAAAGTTAAAAATTGACATTTTTACAAATATGTATAAAAAATTGTGAATTAATGAAAAATATTTGAAAAATTGGCAGATTATTCAAGTATTAAAGTATAAACTTATAAATAATTATAATTTTATAATAATACATGAAGTGTAAATTTAATAGTCAAAGCAATAAATCACAAAATCTTTAAAAAGTGAACTTACATAATAGATTTTTTAATTCTATTAGTGTGAAGATTTGCATATTTCTAAAGGATGTAATCCTTTTTGGTATTATAATGCTTGATAAGACTTCTTGATTGTATCCTATTCAATATGAAACCGTGTCTTTTGTCTTTTCCATATACACTTTCCGATGCTTCAGACACTAAGCGAAAACACCTTTCTACAGCTTGGGTATGACTTCGATATTTTGACCATTCCTCCGTCTAACTTTTACCATGGCCTTAATTTCTTTGAATGGCACATTCATCAAAAGAGGTGGTTAAAAAGGTCCAACTCGTTTCCAGTTAATAAGTTCAAAATAATCCTTTGCTTTAAAGTCTATTTTTTGGTACTTGAAAAATTCTTATTCTGATAATCCTCTGTTTTCTTTTCTAGCACAAATTAGATTTCGTAGTGCTAAAGACCTTATATTCTCTCTGTTATCTGTGAGCACTGACAATAGCAAATTTTCAGGATGACAAAAGAAGCTATTTCGTTGAGTAAAAGTGTCATATTTCTTAAACTGGGTTCCAAATACCTAGAAAATGAGATAAGTCTCCAAATATGCCGCGCTCCTTCTGTTATGAAGGGCTTTGTCTTGACATGGGACCAAGCAGGTTGCATATACCTTCATAATATATGTTGCAAGAATAATAAGATTGTCAGATGGTTTTTCTGTGACCACATACAACCTTAAAATTCTACCTGCAAATGTTATCCACCTAGAGTGAGCAACTGAACCAGGCTTTCTTAATGACAGGTCAGAATAATATTTAAAACGTGATATCGCTAGGCAAATATCATATAAATATTGTTGATTACTGCTGAGAACCATTCTATCTATATTATCTGGAATATTCTTCAGACTTATTGAAGAAAAAGGAGCTACAGGTAGCTCCTCGCAGGATTTGATTTTTTTTCACCAATTTGTCGACGAAATTCTTTAGGACAAGTTGTTGCACCATCCGAAGAATTTAGTAGATGACGGAAAGGTAACTCATTTGCTCATTCATCATGCTTTAAACACACGTGTTAAATTTGGGACTCACAATGTTTAATAATTTTTAATCTCTTATGTGTTAAGAACTTAATGACTATTATCTCTGTAAACAGGGGGTTCTCTAAATGAGCCCATTCTAGTAATGTTTAAATGTTTCATATCATGTGATTTTACCATATGACAAAGTAATGTTCGCACAATTATATGGTAACCTAGATTAAATAAACTAATCTAGAGTCGTTCTTCATTTGTGTCAAGTGTCAATTTCTTGCTACTGTTTCAAATAGGCTGGCTTAATGTTATCTAGGGGATATTTCCGCAGCTGGGCTATTTATTTCTTTATGATTCCTACGTGTTGAATGATCATGTGTTGGGATATATAAAAAAATCACCAATTTACTGACCAATAAATCTAGCATAACCTTTTGGAATGAAAAATGGAATGATAAAACCTTGATATAGTAAAAAATTAAATGTCATGAAAACAGAATCACAGCGTAAATATTGCAATGTTTAGAAACAATAAAGTCATTAGATATGTCTGTATTGATCAATATGCAATATTTCATTACTTTTGTAACATTAGCGTAAAGGAATCTACCTTTGCCTTCAAGCTTGCCGAAAAGAAGGAAAAAAAAATTATCTTTTCTTATGCTATCGACTTAATAAGGACAGTATTAATTGTTTTTATTTTTCTTGGAAATGAGACACATTTTCGGTCTTTTTGTGGATTGAAGACTCAGTTCATAGATTCTATTTTAGCAAGTCTTTTCAGTATCCAGTATTCACAAATATAGATTTAATTTTAATTAAGAATTAAGCGTTACTCTCAGTTAACATAAATTTTTATTTTTTTTCTTTCAGATTATTTAAAGAGTAAACATCAATACTACGTTTTCTTTACATCTTCAGAATTTAAAAAAGTACAATAATTTAACACAAAATTAAATTAATAATAAGAAGGATAAAAATTAAATAATTTTCATGTTTACCGTTGGCTTATTTTACATATTTTTTGTATTTTTAAATAAAAGAAGACATTTATAAACTATTCTAAAATTTTTTCCATAGGAAAGGGATTTTAATTATTTAAATTCTACCGGAAATGACAATAAAAATGCAATTTTAAGAAATCTTCAGTTTTCAAGTAAACAATTTTTTAATCAATTTAAGTTCGTATATTAACTTTAATCTTAATATAAAGGAAGCATATAATCGATTGAGAAATATGCTGGGAGTCTTAACATTTCTTACCCACTTAATGTGGGGTGTGATTACTTACCTTGGAGTGATCGATATAAGATAAAATACAAAATAAAATTCTCTGACTTTTTATAAAATGTTAAATTTGTATACAAATATGAAAGATAAAAAGAATACTCTATTATACTAAATCTCTTACACTCCTCCCTAACGTTCATTACTTCGTTCAGTTACGTATTGCTTGTTCGCTACAAAGCAGGTGGCACTAATTTACGTACTTACCGTAACTGGTACAAATAGGGGTACCAATGCTACAGTAATGCAGATTTAGGTGGATGTACAAACACTGGTAGATCAACATCTGGTGCAGTGATAGAACTCTTAACGTAGATAAGATACTTGTTCATCCGTATCTTTAATTTTCATTCAAAATCTTCCTCCTCCTATCTTACTGTGAACTATATTGAAATAAAATAACTGCTAAAATTATCATTTTATCGGTGTCCAAACTTGTCATAGTCAGCTAGAATACACATTTGAGCCCTTGCTCGATTTAAACGTTGCACACATTTAGCATAGAAAGTGTCACCCTGGCACAGGCATCAATTATACGTTGTCGAAGTTCCTGCACTTTATTATGCGTAGATACCATTTTTATGGCTATAGACGCCATCGTTCTGACGTTAGGGAGAAGTTAATATAATAAAGTATTCTTTTATCTGTTGCATATATGTGTTTTTTTTCCAGGAGAAACTATAACAACTCTTCGTACGCCAACAGATGGCATCGCTTAAACTCCG